>JAESHU010000266.1:0-41187 GCA_017639245.1 Myiopsitta monachus | reverse complement strand
ACAGACTAGAGGAGACTAAAACCTCCAGGAACAGACTAGACGAGACTAAAAACCTCCAGGCACAGACTAGACGAGACTAGAAACCTACAGGCACAGCCTAGCCTAGACAAAATATTTCCTGGCACAGACTGGACCTGAATAAAGACCTCCAGCCACAGACTAGACCAGAATAAAAACCTCCAGGCACACACTACACTAGACTAGACTAAAAACCTCCAGGCACAGACAAGATGAGACTAAGAAACCCCAGGCACAGATAAGATAAGAATAAAAACCTCCAGGCACAGACTAGAGTATACTAAAAACCTCCAGGCATAGACTAGCCTAGACAAAATATCTCCTGGCACAGACTGGACCAGAATAAAAACCTCCAGGCACAGACTAGACGAGAATAAAAACCTCCAGGCACAGACTAGACCAGAATAAAAACCCTCCAGGCACAAACTACACCAGAATAAGAACCTCCAGGCACAAACGACACCAGAATAAAAACCTCCAGGCACAGACTTGACTAGACTAGGCTAAAAACCTCCAGGCACAGACTAGACGAGACTAAAAACCTCCAGGCACAGACTAGAGGAGACTAAAAACCTCCAGGCACAGACTAGACGAGACTAAAAACCTCCAGGCACAGACTAGACGAGACTAGAAACCTACAGGCACAGGCTAGCCTAGACAAAATATTTCCTGGCACAGACTGGACCTGAATAAAGACCTCCAGCCACAGACTAGACCAGAATAAAAACCTCCAGGCACAAACTAGACCAGAATAAAAACCTCCAGGCAAAGACTTGACTTGACTAGACTAAAACCTCCAGGCACAGACTTGACTTGACTAGACTAAAAACCTCCAGGCACAGACTAGAGGAGACTAAAAACCTCCAGGCACAGACTAGACGAGACTAGAAAACCTACAGGCACAGACTTGACGAGACTAAAAACCTCCAGGCACAGACTAGACGAGACTAGAAACCTCCAGGCACAGACTAGCCTAGACAAAATATTTCCTTTCACAGACTGGAAAAGAATAAAAACCTCCAGGCACAGACTAGAGTATACTAAAAACCTCCAGGCACAGACTAGACGAGACAAAATATCTCCTGGCACAGACTGGACCAGAATAAAAACCTCCAGGCACAGACTAGCCTATATAAAATATCTCCTGGCAAAGACTGGACCAGAATAAAGACCTCCAGGCAAAGACGGGACCAGAATAAAAACCTCCAGGCACAGACTAGACCAGAATAAAAACCTCAAGGCACAAACTAGACCAGAATAAAAACCTCCAGGCACAGACTTGACTTGACTAGACTAAAAACCTCCAGGCACAGACTAGAGGAGACTAAAAACCTCCAGGCACAGACTAGACGAGACTAGAAACCTACAGGCACAGACTTGACGAGACTAAAAACCTCCAGGCACAGACTAGACGAGACTAAAAACCTCCAGGCACAGACTAGACGAGACTAAAAACCTCCAGGCACAGACTAGACGAGACTAGAAACCTACAGGCACAGACTAGCCTAGACAAAATATCTCCTAGCAAAGACTGGACCTGAATAAAGACCTCCAGGCAAAGACTGGGCCAGAATAAAGACCTCCAGGCACAGACTAGACCAGAATAAAAACCTCAAGGCACAAACTAGACCAGAATAAAAACCTCCAGGCACAGACTTGACTTGACTAGACTAAAAACCTAAAGGCACAGACTAGACGAGACTAAAAACCTCCAGGCACAGACTAGACGAGACTAAAAGCCTCCAGGCACAGACTAGACGAGACAAAATATTTCCTTTCACAGACTGGAAAAGAATAAAGACCTCCAGGCACAGACTAGACCTGAATAAATACCTCCAGGCACAGACTAGACCAGAATAAAACCCTCCAGGCACAGACTTGACTTGACTAGACTAAAAAGCACCAGGCACAGACTAGACGACACTAAAAAGCTCCTGGCACAGACTAGACGAGACTAAAGAGCTCCAGGAACAGACTAGACGAGACTAAAAACCTCCAGGCACAGACTAGCCTAGACAAAATCGCTCCTGGCACAGACTGGACCAGAATACAGACCTCCAGGCACAGACTAGACCAGAATAAAAACCTCCAGGCACAGACTAGACCAGAATAAAAACCTCCAGGCACACACTACACTAGACAAGACTAAAAACCTCCAGGCACAGACAAGATGAGACTAAAAAACCCCAGGACCAGATAAGATAAGAATAAAAACCTCCAGGCACTGACTAGAGTATACTAAAAACCTCCAGGCACAGACTAGCCTAGACAAAATATCTCCTGGCACAGACTGGACCAGAATAAAAACCTCCAGGCACAGACTAGCCTAGACAAAATATTTCCTTTCACAGACTGGAAAAGAATAAAAACCTCCAGGCACAGACTAGAGAATACTAAAAACCTCCAGGCACAGACTAGACGAGACAAAATATCTCCTGGCACAGACTGGACCAGAATAAAAACCTCCAGGCACAGACTAGCCTAGACAAAATATCTCCTGGCAAAGACTGGACCAGAATAAAGACCTCCAGGCAAAGACGGGACCAGAATAAAGACCTCCAGGCACAGACTAGACCAGAATAAAAACCTCAAGGCACAAACTAGACCAGAATAAAAACCTCCAGGCACAGACTTGACTTGACTAGACTAAAAACCTCCAGGCACAGACTAGAGGAGACTAAAAACCTCCAGGCACAGAGTAGACGAGACTAGAAACCTACAGGCACAGACTAGACGAGACTAAAAACCTCCAGGCACAGACTAGACGAGACTAAAAACCTCCAGGCACAGACTAGACGAGACTAGAAACCTACAGGCACAGACTAGCCTAGACAAAATATCACCTAGCAAAGACTGGACCGGAATAAAGACCTCCAGGCAAAGACTGGACCAGAATAAAGACCTCCAGGCACAGACTAGACCAGAATAAAAACCTCAAGGCACAAACTAGACCAGAATAAAAACCTCCAGGCACAGACTTGACTTGACTAGACTAAAAACCTAAAGGCACAGACTAGACGAGACTAAAAACCTCCAGGCACAGACTAGACGAGACTAAAAGCCTCCAGGCACAGACTAGACGAGACAAAATATTTCCTTTCACAGACTGGAAAAGAATAAAGACCTCCAGGCACAGACTAGACCTGAATAAATACCTCCAGGCACAGACTAGACCAGAATAAAACCCTCCAGGCACAGACTTGACTTGACTAGACTAAAAAGCACCAGGCACAGACTAGACGACACTAAAAAGCTCCTGGCACAGACTAGACGAGACTAAAGAGCTCCAGGAACAGACTAGACGAGACTAAAAACCTCCAGGCACAGACTAGACGTGTGTAGAAACCTCCAGGCACAGACTAGACGTGTGTAGAAACCTCCAGGCACAGACTAGCCTAGACAAAATCGCTCCTGGCACAGACTGGACCAGAATACAGACCTCCAGGCACAGACTAGACCAGAATAAAAACCTCCAGGCACAGACTAGACCAGAATAAAAACCTCCAGGCACACACTACACTAGACTAGACTAAAAACCTCCAGGCACAGACAAGATGAGACTAAGAAACCCCAGGCACAGATAAGATAAGAATAAAAACCTCCAGGAACAGACTAGAGTATACTAAAACCTCCAGGCACAGACTAGCCTAGACAAAATATCTCCTGGCACAGACTGGACCAGAATAAAAACCTCCAGGCACAGACTAGACGAGAATAAAAACCTCCAGGCACAGACTAGACCAGAATAAAAACCCTCCAGGCACAAACTACACCAGAAAAAAAACCTCCAGGTACAAACGAAACCAGAATAAAAACCTCCAGGCACAGACTTGACTAGACTAGGCTAAAAACCTCCAGGAACAGACTAGACGAGACTAAAAACCTCCAGGCACAGACTAGACGAGACTAAAAACCTCCAGGCACAGACTAGACGAGACTAAAAACCTCCAGGCACAGACTAGACGAGACTAGAAACCTACAGGCACAGGCTAGCCTAGACAAAATATTTCCTGGCACAGACTGGACCTGAATAAAGACCTCCAGGCACAGACTAGACCAGAATAAAAACCTCAAGGCACAAACTAGACCAGAATAAAAACCTCCAGGCACAGACTTGACTTGACTAGACTAAAAACCTCCAGGCACAGACTTGACTTGACTAGACTAAAAACCTCCATTCACAGACTAGAGGAGACTAAAAACCTCCAGGCACAGACTAGACGAGACTAGAAACCTACAGGCACAGACTAGCCTAGACAAAATATTTCCTTTCACAGACTGGAAAAGAATAAAAACCTCCAGGCACAGACAAGACGAGACTAAAAACCACCAGGCACAGACTAGACGAGACTAGAAACCTCCAGGCACAGACTAGACGAGACTAGAAACCTCCAGGCACAGACTAGCCTAGACAAAATATTTCCTTTCGCAGACTGGAAAAGAATAAAAACCTCCAGGCACAGACTAGAGTATACTAAAAACCTCCAGGCACAGACTAGACGAGACAAAATATCTCCTGGCACAGACTGGACCAGAATAAAACCTCCAGGCACAGACTAGCCTAGACAAAATATCTCCTGGCAAAGACTGGACCAGAATAAAGACCTCCAGGCAAAGACGGGACCAGAATAAAGACCTCCAGGCACAGACTAGACCAGAATAAAAACCTCAAGGCACAAACTAGACCAGAATAAAAACCTCCAGGCACAGACTTGACTTGACTAGACTAAAAACCTCCAGGCACAGACTAGAGGAGACTAAAAACCTCCAGGCACAGACTAGACGAGACTAGAAACCTCCAGGCACAGACTTGACGAGACTAAAAACCTCCAGGCACAGACTAGACGAGACTAGAAACCTCCAGGCACAGACTAGCCTAGACAAAATATTTCCTTTCACAGACTGGAAGAGAATAAAAACCTCCAGGCACAGACTAGAGTATACTAAAAACCTCCAGGCACAGACTAGACGAGACAAAATATCTCCTGGCACAGACTGGACCAGAATAAAAACCTCCAGGCACAGACTAGACGAGAATAAAAACCTCCAGGCACAGACTAGACCAGAATAAAAACCCTCCAGGGACAAACTACACCAGAATAAGAACCTCCAGGCACAAACGACACCAGAATAAAAACCTCCAGGCACAGACTTGACTAGACTAGGCTAAAAACCTCCAGGCACAGACTAGACGAGACTAAAAACCTCCAGGCACAGACTAGAGGAGACTAAAAACCTCCAGGCACAGACTAGACGAGACTAAAAACCTCCAGGCACAGACTAGACGAGACTAGAAACCTACAGGCACAGGCTAGCCTAGACAAAATATTTCCTGGCACAGACTGGACCTGAATAAAGACCTCCAGCCACAGACTAGACCAGAATAAAAACCTCCAGGCACAAACTAGACCAGAATAAAAACCTCCAGGCAAAGACTTGACTTGACTAGACTAAAAACCTCCAGGCACAGACTTGACTTGACTAGACTAAAAACCTCCAGGCACAGACTAGAGGAGACTAAAAACCTCCAGGCACAGACTAGACGAGACTAGAAACCTACAGGCACAGACTTGACGAGACTAAAAACCTCCAGGCACAGACTAGACGAGACTAGAAACCTACAGGCACAGACTAGCCTAGACAAAATATTTCCTTTCACAGACTGGAAAAGAATAAAAACCTCCAGGCACAGACAAGACGAGACTAAAAACCACCAGGCACAGACTAGACGAGACTAGAAACCTCCAGGCACAGACTAGACGAGACTAGAAACCTCCAGGCACAGACTAGCCTAGACAAAATATTTCCTTTCGCAGACTGGAAAAGAATAAAAACCTCCAGGCACAGACTAGAGTATACTAAAAACCTCCAGGCACAGACTAGACGAGACAAAATATCTCCTGGCACAGACTGGACCAGAATAAAAACCTCCAGGCACAGACTAGACGAGAATAAAAACCTCCAGGCACAGACTAGACCAGAATAAAAACCCTCCAGGGACAAACTACACCAGAATAAGAACCTCCAGGCACAAACGACACCAGAATAAAAACCTCCAGGCACAGACTTGACTAGACTAGGCTAAAAACCTCCAGGCACAGACTAGACGAGACTAAAAACCTCCAGGCACAGACTAGAGGAGACTAAAAACCTCCAGGCACAGACTAGACGAGACTAAAAACCTCCAGGCACAGACTAGACGAGACTAGAAACCTACAGGCACAGGCTAGCCTAGACAAAATATTTCCTGGCACAGACTGGACCTGAATAAAGACCTCCAGCCACAGACTAGACCAGAATAAAAACCTCCAGGCACAAACTAGACCAGAATAAAAACCTCCAGGCAAAGACTTGACTTGACTAGACTAAAAACCTCCAGGCACAGACTTGACTTGACTAGACTAAAAACCTCCAGGCACAGACTAGAGGAGACTAAAAACCTCCAGGCACAGACTAGACGAGACTAGAAACCTACAGGCACAGACTTGACGAGACTAAAAACCTCCAGGCACAGACTAGACGAGACTAGAAACCTACAGGCACAGACTAGCCTAGACAAAATATTTCCTTTCACAGACTGGAAAAGAATAAAAACCTCCAGGCACAGACAAGACGAGACTAAAAACCACCAGGCACAGACTAGACGAGACTAGAAACCTCCAGGCACAGACTAGACGAGACTAGAAACCTCCAGGCACAGACTAGCCTAGACAAAATATTTCCTTTCGCAGACTGGAAAAGAATAAAAACCTCCAGGCACAGACTAGAGTATACTAAAAACCTCCAGGCACAGACTAGACGAGACAAAATATCTCCTGGCACAGACTGGACCAGAATAAAAACCTCCAGGCACAGACTAGCCTAGACAAAATATCTCCTGGCAAAGACTGGACCAGAATAAAGACCTCCAGGCAAAGACGGGACCAGAATAAAGACCTCCAGGCACAGACTAGACCAGAATAAAAACCTCAAGGCACAAACTAGACCAGAATAAAAACCTCCAGGCACAGACTTGACTTGACTAGACTAAAAACCTCCAGGCACAGACTAGACGAGACAAAATATCTCCTGGCACAGACTGGACCAGAATAAAAACCTCCAGGCACAGACTAGACGAGAATAAAAACCTCCAGGCACAGACTAGACCAGAATAAAAACCCTCCAGGGACAAACTACACCAGAATAAGAACCTCCAGGCACAAACGACACCAGAATAAAAACCTCCAGGCACAGACTTGACTAGACTAGGCTAAAAACCTCCAGGCACAGACTAGACGAGACTAAAAACCTCCAGGCACAGACTAGAGGAGACTAAAAACCTCCAGGCACAGACTAGACGAGACTAAAAACCTCCAGGCACAGACTAGACGAGACTAGAAACCTACAGGCACAGGCTAGCCTAGACAAAATATTTCCTGGCACAGACTGGACCTGAATAAAGACCTCCAGCCACAGACTAGACCAGAATAAAAACCTCCAGGCACAAACTAGACCAGAATAAAAACCTCCAGGCAAAGACTTGACTTGACTAGACTAAAAACCTCCAGGCACAGACTTGACTTGACTAGACTAAAAACCTCCAGGCACAGACTAGAGGAGACTAAAAACCTCCAGGCACAGACTAGACGAGACTAGAAACCTCCAGGCACAGACTTGACGAGACTAAAAACCTCCAGGCACAGACTAGACGAGACTAGAAACCTACAGGCACAGACTAGCCTAGACAAAATATTTCCTTTCACAGACTGGAAAAGAATAAAAACCTCCAGGCACAGACAAGACGAGACTAAAAACCACCAGGCACAGACTAGACGAGACTAGAAACCTCCAGGCACAGACTAGACGAGACTAGAAACCTCCAGGCACAGACTAGCCTAGACAAAATATTTCCTTTCGCAGACTGGAAAAGAATAAAAACCTCCAGGCACAGACTAGAGTATACTAAAAACCTCCAGGCACAGACTAGACGAGACAAAATATCTCCTGGCACAGACTGGACCAGAATAAAAACCTCCAGGCACAGACTAGACGAGAATAAAAACCTCCAGGCACAGACTAGACCAGAATAAAAACCCTCCAGGGACAAACTACACCAGAATAAGAACCTCCAGGCACAAACGACACCAGAATAAAAACCTCCAGGCACAGACTTGACTAGACTAGGCTAAAAACCTCCAGGCACAGACTAGACGAGACTAAAAACCTCCAGGCACAGACTAGAGGAGACTAAAAACCTCCAGGCACAGACTAGACGAGACTAAAAACCTCCAGGCACAGACTAGACGAGACTAGAAACCTCCAGGCACAGACTAGACGAGACTAGAAACCTCCAGGCACAGACTAGCCTAGACAAAATATTTCCTTTCGCAGACTGGAAAAGAATAAAAACCTCCAGGCACAGACTAGAGTATACTAAAAACCTCCAGGCACAGACTAGACGAGACAAAATATCTCCTGGCACAGACTGGACCAGAATAAAAACCTCCAGGCACAGACTAGACGAGAATAAAAACCTCCAGGCACAGACTAGACCAGAATAAAAACCCTCCAGGGACAAACTACACCAGAATAAGAACCTCCAGGCACAAACGACACCAGAATAAAAACCTCCAGGCACAGACTTGACTAGACTAGGCTAAAAACCTCCAGGCACAGACTAGACGAGACTAAAAACCTCCAGGCACAGACTAGAGGAGACTAAAAACCTCCAGGCACAGACTAGACGAGACTAAAAACCTCCAGGCACAGACTAGACGAGACTAGAAACCTACAGGCACAGGCTAGCCTAGACAAAATATTTCCTGGCACAGACTGGACCTGAATAAAGACCTCCAGCCACAGACTAGACCAGAATAAAAACCTCCAGGCACAAACTAGACCAGAATAAAAACCTCCAGGCAAAGACTTGACTTGACTAGACTAAAAACCTCCAGGCACAGACTTGACTTGACTAGACTAAAAACCTCCAGGCACAGACTAGAGGAGACTAAAAACCTCCAGGCACAGACTAGACGAGACTAGAAACCTACAGGCACAGACTTGACGAGACTAAAAACCTCCAGGCACAGACTAGACGAGACTAGAAACCTACAGGCACAGACTAGCCTAGACAAAATATTTCCTTTCACAGACTGGAAAAGAATAAAAACCTCCAGGCACAGACAAGACGAGACTAAAAACCACCAGGCACAGACTAGACGAGACTAGAAACCTCCAGGCACAGACTAGACGAGACTAGAAACCTCCAGGCACAGACTAGCCTAGACAAAATATTTCCTTTCGCAGACTGGAAAAGAATAAAAACCTCCAGGCACAGACTAGAGTATACTAAAAACCTCCAGGCACAGACTAGACGAGACAAAATATCTCCTGGCACAGACTGGACCAGAATAAAAACCTCCAGGCACAGACTAGACGAGAATAAAAACCTCCAGGCACAGACTAGACCAGAATAAAAACCCTCCAGGGACAAACTACACCAGAATAAGAACCTCCAGGCACAAACGACACCAGAATAAAAACCTCCAGGCACAGACTTGACTAGACTAGGCTAAAAACCTCCAGGCACAGACTAGACGAGACTAAAAACCTCCAGGCACAGACTAGAGGAGACTAAAAACCTCCAGGCACAGACTAGACGAGACTAAAAACCTCCAGGCACAGACTAGACGAGACTAGAAACCTACAGGCACAGGCTAGCCTAGACAAAATATTTCCTGGCACAGACTGGACCTGAATAAAGACCTCCAGCCACAGACTAGACCAGAATAAAAACCTCCAGGCACAAACTAGACCAGAATAAAAACCTCCAGGCAAAGACTTGACTTGACTAGACTAAAAACCTCCAGGCACAGACTTGACTTGACTAGACTAAAAACCTCCAGGCACAGACTAGAGGAGACTAAAAACCTCCAGGCACAGACTAGACGAGACTAGAAACCTACAGGCACAGACTTGACGAGACTAAAAACCTCCAGGCACAGACTAGACGAGACTAGAAACCTACAGGCACAGACTAGCCTAGACAAAATATTTCCTTTCACAGACTGGAAAAGAATAAAAACCTCCAGGCACAGACAAGACGAGACTAAAAACCACCAGGCACAGACTAGACGAGACTAGAAACCTCCAGGCACAGACTAGACGAGACTAGAAACCTCCAGGCACAGACTAGCCTAGACAAAATATTTCCTTTCGCAGACTGGAAAAGAATAAAAACCTCCAGGCACAGACTAGAGTATACTAAAAACCTCCAGGCACAGACTAGACGAGACAAAATATCTCCTGGCACAGACTGGACCAGAATAAAAACCTCCAGGCACAGACTAGCCTAGACAAAATATCTCCTGGCAAAGACTGGACCAGAATAAAGACCTCCAGGCAAAGACGGGACCAGAATAAAGACCTCCAGGCACAGACTAGACCAGAATAAAAACCTCAAGGCACAAACTAGACCAGAATAAAAACCTCCAGGCACAGACTTGACTTGACTAGACTAAAAACCTCCAGGCACAGACTAGAGGAGACTAAAAACCTCCAGGCACAGACTAGACGAGACTAGAAACCTCCAGGCACAGACTTGACGAGACTAAAAACCTCCAGGCACAGACTAGACGAGACTAGAAACCTCCAGGCACAGACTAGCCTAGACAAAATATTTCCTTTCACAGACTGGAAGAGAATAAAAACCTCCAGGCACAGACTAGAGTATACTAAAAACCTCCAGGCACAGACTAGACGAGACAAAATATCTCCTGGCACAGACTGGACCAGAATAAAAACCTCCAGGCACAGACTAGACGAGAATAAAAACCTCCAGGCACAGACTAGACCAGAATAAAAACCCTCCAGGGACAAACTACACCAGAATAAGAACCTCCAGGCACAAACGACACCAGAATAAAAACCTCCAGGCACAGACTTGACTAGACTAGGCTAAAAACCTCCAGGCACAGACTAGACGAGACTAAAAACCTCCAGGCACAGACTAGAGGAGACTAAAAACCTCCAGGCACAGACTAGACGAGACTAAAAACCTCCAGGCACAGACTAGACGAGACTAGAAACCTACAGGCACAGGCTAGCCTAGACAAAATATTTCCTGGCACAGACTGGACCTGAATAAAGACCTCCAGCCACAGACTAGACCAGAATAAAAACCTCCAGGCACAAACTAGACCAGAATAAAAACCTCCAGGCAAAGACTTGACTTGACTAGACTAAAAACCTCCAGGCACAGACTTGACTTGACTAGACTAAAAACCTCCAGGCACAGACTAGAGGAGACTAAAAACCTCCAGGCACAGACTAGACGAGACTAGAAACCTACAGGCACAGACTTGACGAGACTAAAAACCTCCAGGCACAGACTAGACGAGACTAGAAACCTCCAGGCACAGACTAGCCTAGACAAAATATTTCCTTTCACAGACTGGAAAAGAATAAAAACCTCCAGGCACAGACTAGAGTATACTAAAAACCTCCAGGCACAGACTAGACGAGACAAAATATCTCCTGGCACAGACTGGACCAGAATAAAAACCTCCAGGCACAGACTAGCCTATATAAAATATCTCCTGGCAAAGACTGGACCAGAATAAAGACCTCCAGGCAAAGACGGGACCAGAATAAAGACCTCCAGGCACAGACTAGACCAGAATAAAAACCTCAAGGCACAAACTAGACCAGAATAAAAACCTCCAGGCACAGACTTGACTTGACTAGACTAAAAACCTCCAGGCACAGACTAGAGGAGACTAAAAACCTCCAGGCACAGACTAGACGAGACTAGAAACCTACAGGCACAGACTTGACGAGACTAAAAACCTCCAGGCACAGACTAGACGAGACTAAAAACCTCCAGGCACAGACTAGACGAGACTAAAAACCTCCAGGCACAGACTAGACGAGACTAGAAACCTACAGGCACAGACTAGCCTAGACAAAATATCTCCTAGCAAAGACTGGACCTGAATAAAGACCTCCAGGCAAAGACTGGACCAGAATAAAGACCTCCAGGCACAGACTAGACCAGAATAAAAACCTCAAGGCACAAACTAGACCAGAATAAAAACCTCCAGGCGCAGACTTGACTTGACTAGACTAAAAACCTAAAGGCACAGACTAGACGAGACTAAAAACCTCCACGCACAGACTAGACGAGACTAAAAGCCTCCAGGCACAGACTAGACGAGACAAAATATTTCCTTTCACAGACTGGAAAAGAATAAAGACCTCCAGGCACAGACTAGACCTGAATAAATACCTCCAGGCACAGACTAGACCAGAATAAAACCCTCCAGGCACAGACTTGACTTGACTAGACTAAAAAGCACCAGGCACAGACTAGACGACACTAAAAAGCTCCTGGCACAGACTAGACGAGACTAAAGAGCTCCAGGAACAGACTAGACGAGACTAAAAACCTCCAGGCACAGACTAGCCTAGACAAAATCTCTCCTGGCACAGACTGGACCAGAATACAGACCTCCAGGCACAGACTAGACCAGAATAAAAACCTCCAGGCACAGACTAGACCAGAATAAAAACCTCCAGGCACACACTACACTAGACAAGACTAAAAACCTCCAGGCACAGACAAGATGAGACTAAAAAACCCCAGGACCAGATAAGATAAGAATAAAAACCTCCAGGCACTGACTAGAGTATACTAAAAACCTCCAGGCACAGACTAGCCTAGACAAAATATCTCCTGGCACAGACTGGACCAGAATAAAAACCTCCAGGCACAGACTAGCCTAGATAAAATATTTCCTTTCACAGACTGGAAAAGAATAAAAACCTCCAGGCACAGACTAGAGTATACTAAAAACCTCCAGGCACAGACTAGACGAGACAAATTATCTCCTGGCACAGACTGGACCAGAATAAAAACCTCCAGGCACAGACTAGCCTAGACAAAATATCTCCTGGCAAAGACTGGACCAGAATAAAGACCTCCAGGCAAAGACGGGACCAGAATAAAGACCTCCAGGCACAGACTAGACCAGAATAAAAACCTCAAGGCACAAACTAGACCAGAATAAAAACCTCCAGGCACAGACTTGACTTGACTAGACTAAAAACCTCCAGGCACAGACTAGAGGAGACTAAAAACCTCCAGGCACAGACTAGAGGAGACTAAAAACCTCCAGGCACAGACTAGACGAGACTAAAAACCTCCAGGAACAGACTAGACGAGACTAAAAACCTCCAGGCACAGACTAGACGAGACTAGAAACCTACAGGCACAGACTAGCCTAGACAAAATATCTCCTAGCAAAGACTGCACCGGAATAAAGACCTCCAGGCAAAGACTGGACCAGAATAAAGACCTCCAGGCACAGACTAGACCAGAATAAAAACCTCAAGGCACAAACTAGACCAGAATAAAAACCTCCAGGCACAGACTTGACTTGACTAGACTAAAAACCTAAAGGCACAGACTAGACGAGACTAAAAACCTCCAGGCACAGACTAGACGAGACTAAAAGCCTCCAGGCACAGACTAGACGAGACAAAATATTTCCTTTCACAGACTGGAAAAGAATAAAGACCTCCAGGCACAGACTAGACCTGAATAAATACCTCCAGGCACAGACTAGACCAGAATAAAACCCTCCAGGCACAGACTTGACTTGACTAGACTAAAAAGCACCAGGCACAGACTAGACGACACTAAAAAGCTCCTGGCACAGACTAGACGAGACTAAAGAGCTCCAGGAACAGACTAGACGAGACTAAAAACCTCCAGGCACAGACTAGACGTGTGTAGAAACCTCCAGGCACAGACTAGACGTGTGTAGAAACCTCCAGGCACAGACTAGCCTAGACAAAATCGCTCCTGGCACAGACTGGACCAGAATACAGACCTCCAGGCACAGACTAGACCAGAATAAAAACCTCCAGGCACAGACTAGACCAGAATAAAAACCTCCAGGCACACACTACACTAGACTAGACTAAAAACCTCCAGGCACAGACAAGATGAGACTAAGAAACCCCAGGCACAGATAAGATAAGAATAAAAACCTCCAGGCACAGACTAGAGTATACTAAAAACCTCCAGGCACAGACTAGCCTAGACAAAATATCTCCTGGCACAGACTGGACCAGAATAAAAACCTCCAGGCACAGACTAGACGAGAATAAAAACCTCCAGGCACAGACTAGACCAGAATAAAAACCCTCCAGGCACAAACTACACCAGAAAAAAAACCTCCAGGTACAAACGAAACCAGAATAAAAACCTCCAGGCACAGACTTGACTAGACTAGGCTAAAAACCTCCAGGAACAGACTAGACGAGACTAAAAACCTCCAGGCACAGACTAGACGAGACTAAAAACCTCCAGGCACAGACTAGACGAGACTAAAAACCTCCAGGCACAGACTAGACGAGACTAGAAACCTACAGGCACAGGCTAGCCTAGACAAAATATTTCCTGGCACAGACTGGACCTGAATAAAGACCTCCAGGCACAGACTAGACCAGAATAAAAACCTCAAGGCACAAACTAGACCAGAATAAAAACCTCCAGGCACAGACTTGACTTGACTAGACTAAAAACCTCCAGGCACAGACTTGACTTGACTAGACTAAAAACCTCCATTCACAGACTAGAGGAGACTAAAAACCTCCAGGCACAGACTAGACGAGACTAGAAACCTACAGGCACAGACTAGCCTAGACAAAATATTTCCTTTCACAGACTGGAAAAGAATAAAAACCTCCAGGCACAGACAAGACGAGACTAAAAACCACCAGGCACAGACTAGACGAGACTAGAAACCTCCAGGCACAGACTAGCCTAGACAAAATATTTCCTTTCACAGACTGGAAAAGAATAAAAACCTCCAGGCACAGACTAGAGTATACTAAAAACCTCCAGGCACAGACTAGACGAGACAAAATATCTCCTGGCACAGACTGGACCAGAATAAAAACCTCCAGGCACAGACTAGCCTAGACAACATATCTCCTGGCAAAGACTGGACCAGAATAAAGACCTCCAGGCAAAGACGGGACCAGAATAAAGACCTCCAGGCACAGACTAGACCAGAATAAAAACCTCAAGGCACAAACTAGACCAGAATAAAAACCTCCAGGCACAGACTTGACTTGACTAGACTAAAAACCTCCAGGCACAGACTAGAGGAGACTAAAAACCTCCAGGCACAGACTAGACGAGACTAGAAACCTACAGGCACAGACTTGACGAGACTAAAAACCTCCAGGCACAGACTAGACGAGACTAGAAACCTCCAGGCACAGACTAGCCTAGACAAAATATTTCCTTTCACAGACTGGAAGAGAATAAAAACCTCCAGGCACAGACTAGAGTATACTAAAAACCTCCAGGCACAGACTAGACGAGACAAAATATCTCCTGGCACAGACTGGACCAGAATAAAAACCTCCAGGCACAGACTAGCCTAGACAAAATATCTCCTGGCAAAGACTGGACCAGAATAAAGACCTCCAGGCAAAGACGGGACCAGAATAAAGACCTCCAGGCACAGACTAGACCAGAATAAAAACCTCAAGGCACAAACTAGACCAGAATAAAAACCTCCAGGCACAGACTTGACTTGACTAGACTAAAAACCTCCAGGCACAGACTAGACGAGACTAAAAACCTCCAGGCACAGACTAGAGGAGACTAAAAACCTCCAGGCACAGACTAGACGAGACTAAAAACCTCCAGGCACAGACTAGACGAGACTAAAAACCTCCAGGCACAGACTAGACGAGACTAGAAACCTACAGGCACAGACTAGCCTAGACAAAATATCTCCTAGCAAAGACTGGACGGGAATAAAGACCTCCAGGCAAAGACTGGACCAGAATAAAGACCTCCAGGCACAGACTAGACCAGAATAAAAACCTCAAGGCACAAACTAGACCAGAATAAAAACCTCCAGGCACAGACTTGACTTGACTAGACTAAAAACCTAAAGGCACAGACTAGACGAGACTAAAAACCTCCAGGCACAGACTAGACGAGACTAGAAACCTCCAGGCACAGACTAGCCTAGACAAAATATTTCCTTTCACAGACTGGAAAAGAATAAAAACCTCCAGGCACAGACTAGAGTATACTAAAAACCTCCAGGCACAGACTAGACGAGACAAAATATCTCCTGGCACAGACTGGACCAGAATAAAAACCTCCAGGCACAGACTAGCCTAGACAAAATATCTCCTGGCAAAGACTGGACCAGAATAAAGACCTCCAGGCAAAGACGGGACCAGAATAAAGACCTCCAGGCACAGACTAGACCAGAATAAAAACCTCAAGGCACAAACTAGACCAGAATAAAAACCTCCAGGCACAGACTTGACTTGACTAGACTAAAAACCTCCAGGCACAGACTAGAGGAGACTAAAAACCTCCAGGCACAGACTAGACGAGACTAGAAACCTACAGGCACAGACTTGACGAGACTAAAAACCTCCAGGCACAGACTAGACGAGACTAGAAACCTCCAGGCACAGACTAGCCTAGACAAAATATTTCCTTTCACAGACTGGAAGAGAATAAAAACCTCCAGGCACAGACTAGAGTATACTAAAAACCTCCAGGCACAGACTAGACGAGACAAAATATCTCCTGGCACAGACTGGACCAGAATAAAAACCTCCAGGCACAGACTAGACGAGAATAAAAACCTCCAGGCACAGACTAGACCAGAATAAAAACCCTCCAGGGACAAACTACACCAGAATAAGAACCTCCAGGCACAAACGACACCAGAATAAAAACCTCCAGGCACAGACTTGACTAGACTAGGCTAAAAACCTCCAGGCACAGACTAGACGAGACTAAAAACCTCCAGGCACAGACTAGAGGAGACTAAAAACCTCCAGGCACAGACTAGACGAGACTAAAAACCTCCAGGCACAGACTAGACGAGACTAGAAACCTACAGGCACAGGCTAGCCTAGACAAAATATTTCCTGGCACAGACTGGACCTGAATAAAGACCTCCAGCCACAGACTAGACCAGAATAAAAACCTCCAGGCACAAACTAGACCAGAATAAAAACCTCCAGGCAAAGACTTGACTTGACTAGACTAAAAACCTCCAGGCACAGACTTGACTTGACTAGACTAAAAACCTCCAGGCACAGACTAGAGGAGACTAAAAACCTCCAGGCACAGACTAGACGAGACTAGAAACCTACAGGCACAGACTTGACGAGACTAAAAACCTCCAGGCACAGACTAGACGAGACTAGAAACCTCCAGGCACAGACTAGCCTAGACAAAATATTTCCTTTCACAGACTGGAAAAGAATAAAAACCTCCAGGCACAGACTAGAGTATACTAAAAACCTCCAGGCACAGACTAGACGAGACAAAATATCTCCTGGCACAGACTGGACCAGAATAAAAACCTCCAGGCACAGACTAGCCTATATAAAATATCTCCTGGCAAAGACTGGACCAGAATAAAGACCTCCAGGCAAAGACGGGACCAGAATAAAGACCTCCAGGCACAGACTAGATCAGAATAAAAACCTCAAGGCACAAACTAGACCAGAATAAAAACCTCCAGGCACAGACTTGACTTGACTAGACTAAAAACCTCCAGGCACAGACTAGAGGAGACTAAAAACCTCCAGGCACAGACTAGACGAGACTAGAAACCTACAGGCACAGACTTGACGAGACTAAAAACCTCCAGGCACAGACTAGACGAGACTAAAAACCTCCAGGCACAGACTAGACGAGACTAAAAACCTCCAGGCACAGACTAGACGAGACTAGAAACCTACAGGCACAGACTAGCCTAGACAAAATATCTCCTAGCAAAGACTGGACCTGAATAAAGACCTCCAGGCAAAGACTGGACCAGAATAAAGACCTCCAGGCACAGACTAGACCAGAATAAAAACCTCAAGGCACAAACTAGACCAGAATAAAAACCTCCAGGCACAGACTTGACTTGACTAGACTAAAAACCTAAAGGCACAGACTAGACGAGACTAAAACCCTCCAGGCACAGACTAGACGAGACTAAAAGCCTCCAGGCACAGACTAGACGAGACAAAATATTTCCTTTCACAGACTGGAAAAGAATAAAGACCTCCAGGCACAGACTAGACCTGAATAAATACCTCCAGGCACAGACTAGACCAGAATAAAACCCTCCAGGCACAGACTTGACTTGACTAGACTAAAAAGCACCAGGCACAGACTAGACGACACTAAAAAGCTCCTGGCACAGACTAGACGAGACTAAAGAGCTCCAGGAACAGACTAGACGAGACTAAAAACCTCCAGGCACAGACTAGCCTAGACAAAATCGCTCCTGGCACAGACTGGACCAGAATACAGACCTCCAGGCACAGACTAGACCAGAATAAAAACCTCCAGGCACAGACTAGACCAGAATAAAAACCTCCAGGCACACACTACACTAGACAAGACTAAAAACCTCCAGGCACAGACAAGATGAGACTAAAAAACCCCAGGACCAGATAAGATAAGAATAAAAACCTCCAGGCACTGACTAGAGTATACTAAAAACCTCCAGGCACAGACTAGCCTAGACAAAATATCTCCTGGCACAGACTGGACCAGAATAAAAACCTCCAGGCACAGACTAGCCTAGACAAAATATTTCCTTTCACAGACTGGGAAAGAATAAAAACCTCCAGGCACAGACTAGAGTATACTAAAAACCTCCAGGCACAGACTAGACGAGACAAATTATCTCCTGGCACAGACTGGACCAGAATAAAAACCTCCAGGCACAGACTAGCCTAGACAAAATATCTCCTGGCAAAGACTGGACCAGAATAAAGACCTCCAGGCAAAGACGGGACCAGAATAAAGACCTCCAGGCACAGACTAGACCAGAATAAAAACCTCAAGGCACAAACTAGACCAGAATAAAAACCTCCAGGCACAGACTTGACTTGACTAGACTAAAAACCTCCAGGCACAGACTAGAGGAGACTAAAAACCTCCAGGCACAGACTAGACGAGACTAGAAACCTACAGGCACAGACTAGACGAGACTAAAAACCTCCAGGCACAGACTAGACGAGACTAAAAACCTCCAGGCACAGACTAGACGAGACTAGAAACCTACAGGCACAGACTAGCCTAGACAAAATATCTCCTAGCAAAGACTGGACCGGAATAAAGACCTCCAGGCAAAGACTGGACCAGAATAAAGACCTCCAGGCACAGACTAGACCAGAATAAAAACCTCAAGGCACAAACTAGACCAGAATAAAAACCTCCAGGCACAGACTTGACTTGACTAGACTAAAAACCTAAAGGCACAGACTAGACGAGACTAAAAACCTCCAGGCACAGACTAGACGAGACTAAAAGCCTCCAGGCACAGACTAGACGAGACAAAATATTTCCTTTCACAGACTGGAAAAGAATAAAGACCTCCAGGCACAGACTAGACCTGAATAAATACCTCCAGGCACAGACTAGACCAGAATAAAACCCTCCAGGCACAGACTTGACTTGACTAGACTAAAAAGCACCAGGCACAGACTAGACGACACTAAAAAGCTCCTGGCACAGACTAGACGAGACTAAAGAGCTCCAGGAACAGACTAGACGAGACTAAAAACCTCCAGGCACAGACTAGACGTGTGTAGAAACCTCCAGGCACAGACTAGACGTGTGTAGAAACCTCCAGGCACAGACTAGCCTAGACAAAATCGCTCCTGGCACAGACTGGACCAGAATACAGACCTCCAGGCACAGACTAGACCAGAATAAAAACCTCCAGGCACAGACTAGACCAGAATAAAAACCTCCAGGCACACACTACACTAGACTAGACTAAAAACCTCCAGGCACAGACAAGATGAGACTAAGAAACCCCAGGCACAGATAAGATAAGAATAAAAACCTCCAGGCACAGACTAGAGCATACTAAAAACCTCCAGGCACAGACTAGCCTAGACAAAATATCTCCTGGCACAGACTGGACCAGAATAAAAACCTCCAGGCACAGACTAGACGAGAATAAAAACCTCCAGGCACAGACTAGACCAGAATAAAAACCCTCCAGGCACAAACTACACCAGAATAAAAACCTCCAGGTACAAACGAAACCAGAATAAAAACCTCCAGGCACAGACTTGACTAGACTAGGCTAAAAACCTCCAGGAACAGACTAGACGAGACTAAAAACCTCCAGGCACAGACTAGAGGAGACTAAAAACCTCCAGGCACAGACTAGACGAGACTAAAAACCTCCAGGCACAGACTAGACGAGACTAGAAACCTACAGGCACAGGCTAGCCTAGACAAAATATTTCCTGGCACAGACTGGACCTGAATAAAGACCTCCAGGCACAGACTAGACCAGAATAAAAACCTCAAGGCACAAACTAGACCAGAATAAAAACCTCCAGGCACAGACTTGACTTGACTAGACTAAAAACCTCCAGGCACAGACTTGACTTGACTAGACTAAAAACCTCCATTCACAGACTAGAGGAGACTAAAAACCTCCAGGCACAGACTAGACGAGACTAGAAACCTACAGGCACAGACTAGCCTAGACAAAATATTTCCTTTCACAGACTGGAAAAGAATAAAAACCTCCAGGCACAGACAAGACGAGACTAAAAACCACCAGGCACAGACTAGACGAGACTAGAAACCTCCAGGCACAGACTAGCCTAGACAAAATATTTCCTTTCACAGACTGGAAAAGAATAAAAACCTCCAGGCACAGACTAGAGTATACTAAAAACCTCCAGGCACAGACTAGACGAGACAAAATATCTCCTGGCACAGACTGGACCAGAATAAAAACCTCCAGGCACAGACTAGCCTAGACAACATATCTCCTGGCAAAGACTGGACCAGAATAAAGACCTCCAGGCAAAGACGGGACCAGAATAAAGACCTCCAGGCACAGACTAGACCAGAATAAAAACCTCAAGGCACAAACTAGACCAGAATAAAAACCTCCAGGCACAGACTTGACTTGACTAGACTAAAAACCTCCAGGCACAGACTAGAGGAGACTAAAAACCTCCAGGCACAGACTAGACGAGACTAGAAACCTACAGGCACAGACTTGACGAGACTAAAAACCTCCAGGCACAGACTAGACGAGACTAGAAACCTCCAGGCACAGACTAGCCTAGACAAAATATTTCCTTTCACAGACTGGAAGAGAATAAAAACCTCCAGGCACAGACTAGAGTATACTAAAAACCTCCAGGCACAGACTAGACGAGACAAAATATCTCCTGGCACAGACTGGACCAGAATAAAAACCTCCAGGCACAGACTAGCCTAGACAAAATATCTCCTGGCAAAGACTGGACCAGAATAAAGACCTCCAGGCAAAGACGGGACCAGAATAAAGACCTCCAGGCACAGACTAGACCAGAATAAAAACCTCAAGGCACAAACTAGACCAGAATAAAAACCTCCAGGCACAGACTTGACTTGACTAGACTAAAAACCTCCAGGCACAGACTAGAGGAGACTAAAAACCTCCAGGCACAGACTAGAGGAGACTAAAAACCTCCAGGCACAGACTAGAGGAGACTAAAAAACTCCAGGCACAGACTAGACGAGACTAAAAACCTCCAGGCACAGACTAGACGAGACTAGAAACCTACAGGCACAGACTAGCCTAGACAAAATATCTCCTAGCAAAGACTGGACCGGAATAAAGACCTCCAGGCAAAGACTGGACCAGAATAAAGACCTCCAGGCACAGACTAGACCAGAATAAAAACCTCAAGGCACAAACTAGACCAGAATAAAAACCTCCAGGCACAGACTTGACTTGACTAGACTAAAAACCTAAAGGCACAGACTAGACGAGACTAAAAACCTCCAGGCACAGACTAGACGAGACTAGAAACCTCCAGGCACAGACTAGCCTAGACAAAATATTTCCTTTCACAGACTGGAAAAGAATAAAAACCTCCAGGCACAGACTAGAGTATACTAAAAACCTCCAGGCACAGACTAGACGAGACAAAATATCTCCTGGCACAGACTGGGCCAGAATAAAAACCTCCAGGCACAGACTAGCCTAGACAAAATATCTCCTGGCAAAGACTGGACCAGAATAAAGACCTCCAGGCAAAGACGGGACCAGAATAAAGACCTCCAGGCACAGACTAGACCAGAATAAAAACCTCAAGGCACAAACTAGACCAGAATAAAAACCTCCAGGCACAGACTTGACTTGACTAGACTAAAAACCTCCAGGCACAGACTAGAGGAGACTAAAAACCTCCAGGCACAGACTAGACGAGACTAGAAACCTACAGGCACAGACTTGACGAGACTAAAAACCTCCAGGCACAGACTAGACGAGACTAGAAACCTCCAGGCACAGACTAGCCTAGACAAAATATTTCCTTTCACAGACTGGAAGAGAATAAAAACCTCCAGGCACAGACTAGAGTATACTAAAAACCTCCAGGCACAGACTAGACGAGACAAAATATCTCCTGGCACAGACTGGACCAGAATAAAAACCTCCAGGCACAGACTAGCCTAGACAAAATATCTCCTGGCAAAGACTGGACCAGAATAAAGACCTCCAGGCAAAGACGGGACCAGAATAAAGACCTCCAGGCACAGACTAGACCAGAATAAAAACCTCAAGGCACAAACTAGACCAGAATAAAAACCTCCAGGCACAGACTTGACTTGACTAGACTAAAAACCTCCAGGCACAGACTAGAGGAGACTAAAAACCTCCAGGCACAGACTAGAGGAGACTAAAAACCTCCAGGCACAGACTAGACGAGACTAAAAACCTCCAGGAACAGACTAGACGAGACTAAAAACCTCCAGGCACAGACTAGACGAGACTAGAAACCTACAGGCACAGACTAGCCTAGACAAAATATCTCCTAGCAAAGACTGCACCGGAATAAAGACCTCCAGGCAAAGACTGGACCAGAATAAAGACCTCCAGGCACAGACTAGACCAGAATAAAAACCTCAAGGCACAAACTAGACCAGAATAAAAACCTCCAGGCACAGACTTGACTTGACTAGACTAAAAACCTAAAGGCACAGACTAGACGAGACTAAAAACCTCCAGGCACAGACTAGACGAGACTAAAAGCCTCCAGGCACAGACTAGACGAGACAAAATATTTCCTTTCACAGACTGGAAAAGAATAGAGACCTCCAGGCACAGACTAGACCTGAATAAATACCTCCAGGCACAGACTAGACCAGAATAAAACCCTCCAGGCACAGACTTGACTTGACTAGACTAAAAAGCACCAGGCACAGACTAGACGACAGTAAAAAGCTCCTGGCACAGACTAGACGAGACAAAAGAGCTCCAGGAACAGACTAGACGAGACTAAAAACCTCCAGGCACAGACTAGACGTGTGTAGAAACCTCCAGGCACAGACTAGCCTAGACAAAATCGCTCCTGGCACAGACTGGACCAGAATACAGACCTCCAGGCACAGACTAGACCAGAATAAAAACCTCCAGGCACAGACTAGACCAGAATAAAAACCTCCAGGCACACACTACCCTAGACAAGACTAAAAACCTCCAGGCACAGACAAGATGAGACTAAGAAACCCCAGGCACAGATAAGATAAGAATAAAAACCTCCAGGCACAGACTAGAGTATACTAAAAACCTCCAGGCACAGACTAGCCTAGACAAAATATCTCCTGGCACAGACTGGACCAGAATAAAAACCTCCAGGCACAGACTAGCCTAGACAAAATATTTCCTTTCACAGACTGGAAAAGAATAAAAACCTCCAGGCACAGACTAGAGTATACTAAAAACCTCCAGGCACAGACTAGACGAGACAAAATATCTCCTGGCACAGACTGGACCAGAATAAAAACCTCCAGGCACAGACTAGCCTAGACAAAATATCTCCTGGCAATGACTGGACCAGAATAAAGACCTCCAGGCAAAGACGGGACCAGAATAAAGACCTCCAGGCACAGACTAGACCAGAATAAAAACCTCAAGGCACAAACTAGACCAGAATAAAAACCTCCAGGCACAGACTTGACTTGACTAGACTAAAAACCTCCAGGCACAGACTAGAGGAGACTAAAAACCTCCAGGCACAGACTAGACGAGACTAGAAACCTACAGGCACAGACTTGACGAGACTAAAAACCTCCAGGCACAGACTAGACGAGACTAGAAACCTACAGGCACAGGCTAGCCTAGACAAAATATTTCCTGGCACAGACTGGACCTGAATAAAGACATCCAGGCACAGACTAGACCAGAATAAAAACCTCAAGGCACAGACTAGACCAGAATAAAACCCTCCAGGCACAGACTTGACTTGACTAGACTAAAAACCTCCAGGCACAGACTTGACCTGACTAGACTAAAAACCTCCAGGCACAGACTAGAGGAGACTAAAAACCTCCAGGCACAGACTAGACGAGACTAAAAACCTCCAGGCACAGACTAGACGAGACTAAAAACCTCCAGGCACAGACTAGACGAGACTAGAAACCTACAGGCACAGGCTAGCCTAGACAAAATATTTCCTGGCACAGACTGGAACTGAATAAAGACGTCCAGGCACAGACTAGACCAGAATAAAAACCTCAAGGCACAAACTAGACCAGAATAAAAACCTCCAGGCACAGACTTGACTTGACTAGACTAAAAACCTCCAGGCACAGACTTGACTTGACTAGACAAAAAACATCCAGGCACAGACTAGAGGAGACTAAAAACCTACAGGCACAGACTAGACGAGACTAAAAACCTCCAGGCACAGACTAGACGAGACTAAAAACCTCCAGGCACAGACTAGACGAGACTAAAAACCTCCAGGCACAGACTAGACGAGACTAGAAACCTACAGGCACAGACTAGCACAGACAAAATATCTCCTGGCAAAGACTGGACCAGAATAAAGACCTCCAGGCAAAGACTGGACCAGAATAAAGACCTCCAGGCACAGACTTAACTTGACTAGACTAAAAACCTCCAGGCACAGACTAGACGAGACTAAAAACCTCCAGGCACAGACTAGCCTAGACAAAATATCTCCTGGCACAGACTGGACCAGAATAAAAACCTCCAGGCACAGACTAGCCTAGACAAAATATTTCCTTTCACAGACTGGAAAAGAATAAAAACCTCCAGGCACTGACTAGAGTATACTAAAAACCTCCAGGCACAGACTAGCCTAGACAAAATATCTCCTGGCAAAGACTGGACCAGAATAAAGACCTCCAGGCAAAGACGGGACCAGAATAAAGACCTCCAGGCACAGACTAGACCAGAATAAAAACCTCAAGGCACAAACTAGACCAGAATAAAAACCTCCAGGCACAGACTTGACTTGACTAGACTAAAAACCTCCAGGCACAGACTAGAGGAGACTAAAAACCTCCAGGCACAGACTAGACGAGACTAGAAACCTACAGGCACAGACTTGACGAGACTAAAAACCTCCAGGCACAGACTAGACGAGACTAGAAACCTCCAGGCACAGACTAGCCTAGACAAAATATTTCCTTTCACAGACTGGAAGAGAATAAAAACCTCCAGGCACAGACTAGAGTATACTAAAAACCTCCAGGCACAGACTAGACGAGACAAAATATCTCCTGGCACAGACTGGACCAGAATAAAAACCTCCAGGCACAGACTAGCCTAGACAAAATATCTCCTGGCAAAGACTGGACCAGAATAAAGACCTCCAGGCAAAGACGGGACCAGAATAAAGACCTCCAGGCACAGACTAGACCAGAATAAAAACCTCAAGGCACAAACTAGACCAGAATAAAAACCTCCAGGCACAGACTTGACTTGACTAGACTAAAAACCTCCAGGCACAGACTAGAGGAGACTAAAAACCTCCAGGCACAGACTAGAGGAGACTAAAAACCTCCAGGCACAGACTAGACGAGACTAAAAACCTCCAGGCACAGACTAGACGAGACTAGAAACCTACAGGCACAGACTAGCCTAGACAAAATATCTCCTAGCAAAGACTGGACCGGAATAAAGACCTCCAGGCAAAGACTGGACCAGAATAAAGACCTCCAGGCACAGACTAGACCAGAATAAAAACCTCAAGGCACAAACTAGACCAGAATAAAAACCTCCAGGCACAGACTTGACTTGACTAGACTAAAAACCTAAAGGCACAGACTAGACGAGACTAAAAACCTCCAGGCACAGACTAGACGAGACTAAAAGCCTCCAGGCACAGACTAGACGAGACAAAATATTTCCTTTCACAGACTGGAAAAGAATAAAGACCTCCAGGCACAGACTAGACCTGAATAAATACCTCCAGGCACAGACTAGACCAGAATAAAACCCTCCAGGCACAGACTTGACTTGACTAGACTAAAAAGCACCAGGCACAGACTAGACGACACTAAAAAGCTCCTGGCACAGACTAGACGAGACAAAAGAGCTCCAGGAACAGACTAGACGAGACTAAAAACCTCCAGGCACAGACTAGACGTGTGTAGAAACCTCCAGGCACAGACTAGCCTAGACAAAATCGCTCCTGGCACAGACTGGACCAGAATACAGACCTCCAGGCACAGACTAGACCAGAATAAAAACCTCCAGGCACAGACTAGACCAGAATAAAAACCTCCAGGCACACACTACCCTAGACAAGACTAAAAACCTCCAGGCACAGACAAGATGAGACTAAGAAACCCCAGGCACAGATAAGATAAGAATAAAAACCTCCAGGCACACACTAGAGTATACTAAAAACCTCCAGGCACAGACTAGCCTAGACAAAATATCTCCTGGAACAGACTGGACCAGAATAAAAACCACCAGGCACAGACTAGCCTAGACAAAATATTTCCTTTCACAGACTGGAAAAGAATAAAAACCTCCAGGCACAGACTAGAGTATACTAAAAACCTCCAGGCACAGACTAGACGAGACAAAATATCTCCTGGTACAGACTGGACCAGAATAAAAACCTCCAGGCACAGACTAGCCTAGACAAAATATCTCCTGGCAAAGACTGGACCAGAATAAAGACCTCCAGGCAAAGACGGGACCAGAATAAAGACCTCCAGGCACAGACTAGACCAGAATAAAAACCTCAAGGCACAAACTAGACCAGAATAAAAACCTCCAGGCACAGACTTGACTTGACTAGACTAAAAACCTCCAGGCACAGACTAGAGGAGACTAAAAACCTACAGGCACAGACTAGACGAGACTAAAAACCTCCAGGCACAGACTAGACGAGACTAAAAACCTCCAGGCACAGACTAGACGAGACTAGAAACCTACAGGCACAGGCTAGCCTAGACAAAATATTTCCTGGCACAGACTGGACCTGAATAAAGACATCCAGGCACAGACTAGACCAGAATAAAAACCTCAAGGCACAGACTAGACCAGAATAAAAACCTCCAGGCACAGACTTGACTTGACTAGACTAAAAACCTCCAGGCACAGACTTGACTTGACTAGACTAAAAACCTCCAGGCACAGACTAGAGGAGACTAAAAACCTCCAGGCACAGACTAGACCAGAATAAAAACCTCCAGGCACAGACTAGACGAGACTAAAAACCTCCAGGCACAGACTAGACGAGACTAGAAACCTACAGGCACAGGCTAGCCTAGACAAAATATTTCCTGGCACAGACTGGAACTGAATAAAGACGTCCAGGCACAGACTAGACCAGAATAAAAACCTCAAGGCACAAACTAGACCAGAATAAAACCCTCCAGGCACAGACTTGACTTGACTAGACTAAAAACCTCCAGGCACAGACTAGAGGAGACTAAAAACCTCCAGGCACAGACTAGACGAGACTAAAAACCTCCAGGCACAGACTAGACGAGACTAAAAACCTCCAGGCACAGACTAGACGAGACTAAAAACCTATAGGCACAGACTAGACGAGACTAGAAACCTACAGGCACAGACTAGCACAGACAAAATATCTCCTGGCAAAGACTGGACCAGAATAAAGACCTCCAGGCAAAGACTGGACCAGAATAAAGACCTCCAGGCACAGACTTAACTTGACTAGACTAAAAACCTCCAGGCACAGACTAGAGGAGACTAAAAACCTCCAGGCACAGACTAGCCTAGACAAAATATCTCCTGGCACAGACTGGACCAGAATAAAAACCTCCAGGCACAGACTAGCCTAGACAAAATATTTCCTTTCACAGACTGGAAAAGAATAAAAACCTCCAGGCACAGACAAGAGAATACTAAAAACCTCCAGGCACAGACTAGACGAGACAAAATATCTCCTGGCACAGACTGGACCAGAATAAAAACCTCCAGGCACAGACTAGCCTAGACAAAATATCTCCTGGCAAAGACTGGACCAGAATAAAGACCTCCAGGCAAAGACGGGACCAGAATAAAGACCTCCAGGCACAGACTAGACCAGAATAAAAACCTCAAGGCACAAACTAGACCAGAATAAAAACCTCCAGGCACAGACTTGACTTGACTAGACTAAAAACCTCCAGGCACAGACTAGAGGAGACTAAAAACCTCCAGGCACAGACTAGACGAGACTAGAAACCTACAGGCACAGACTTGACGAGACTAAAAACCTCCAGGCACAGACTAGACGAGACTAGAAACCTCCAGGCACAGACTAGCCTAGACAAAATATTTCCTTTCACAGACTGGAAGAGAATAAAAACCTCCAGGCACAGACTAGAGTATACTAAAAACCTCCAGGCACAGACTAGACGAGACAAAATATCTCCTGGCACAGACTGGACCAGAATAAAAACCTCCAGGCACAGACTAGCCTAGACAAAATATCTCCTGGCAAAGACTGGACCAGAATAAAGACCTCCAGGCAAAGACGGGACCAGAATAAACACCTCCAGGCACAGACTAGACCAGAATAAAAACCTCAAGGCACAAACTAGACCAGAATAAAAACCTCCAGGCACAGACTTGACTTGACTAGACTAAAAACCTCCAGGCACAGACTAGAGGAGACTAAAAACCTCCAGGCACAGACTAGACGAGACTAGAAACCTACAGGCACAGACTTGACGAGACTAAAAACCTCCAGGCACAGACTAGACGAGACTAAAAACCTCCAGGCACAGACTAGACGAGACTAAAAACCTCCAGGCACAGACTAGACGAGACTAGAAACCTACAGGCACAGACTAGCCTAGACAAAATATCTCCTAGCAAAGACTGGACCTGAATAAAGACCTCCAGGCAAAGACTGGACCAGAATAAAGACCTCCAGGCACAGACTTAACTTGACTAGACTAAAAACCTCCAGGCACAGACTAGACGAGACTAAAAACCTCCAGGCACAGACTAGCCTAGACAAAATATCTCCTGGCACAGACTGGACCAGAATAAAAACCTCCAGGCACAGACTAGCCTAGACAAAATATTTCCTTTCACAGACTGGAAAAGAATAAAAACCTCCAGGCACTGACTAGAGTATACTAAAAACCTCCAGGCACAGACTAGCCTAGACAAAATATCTCCTGGCAAAGACTGGACCAGAATAAAGACCTCCAGGCAAAGACGGGACCAGAATAAAGACCTCCAGGCACAGACTAGACCAGAATAAAAACCTCAAGGCACAAACTAGACCAGAATAAAAACCTCCAGGCACAGACTTGACTTGACTAGACTAAAAACCTCCAGGCACAGACTAGAGGAGACTAAAAACCTCCAGGCACAGACTAGACGAGACTAGAAACCTACAGGCACAGACTTGACGAGACTAAAAACCTCCAGGCACAGACTAGACGAGACTAGAAACCTCCAGGCACAGACTAGCCTAGACAAAATATTTCCTTTCACAGACTGGAAGAGAATAAAAACCTCCAGGCACAGACTAGAGTATACTAAAAACCTCCAGGCACAGACTAGACGAGACAAAATATCTCCTGGCACAGACTGGACCAGAATAAAAACCTCCAGGCACAGACTAGCCTAGACAAAATATCTCCTGGCAAAGACTGGACCAGAATAAAGACCTCCAGGCAAAGACGGGACCAGAATAAAGACCTCCAGGCACAGACTAGACCAGAATAAAAACCTCAAGGCACAAACTAGACCAGAATAAAAACCTCCAGGCACAGACTTGACTTGACTAGACTAAAAACCTCCAGGCACAGACTAGAGGAGACTAAAAACCTCCAGGCACAGACTAGAGGAGACTAAAAACCTCCAGGCACAGACTAGACGAGACTAAAAACCTCCAGGCACAGACTAGACGAGACTAGAAACCTACAGGCACAGACTAGCCTAGACAAAATATCTCCTAGCAAAGACTGGACCGGAATAAAGACCTCCAGGCAAAGACTGGACCAGAATAAAGACCTCCAGGCACAGACTAGACCAGAATAAAAACCTCAAGGCACAAACTAGACCAGAATAAAAACCTCCAGGCACAGACTTGACTTGACTAGACTAAAAACCTAAAGGCACAGACTAGACGAGACTAAAAACCTCCAGGCACAGACTAGACGAGACTAAAAGCCTCCAGGCACAGACTAGACGAGACAAAATATTTCCTTTCACAGACTGGAAAAGAATAAAGACCTCCAGGCACAGACTAGACCTGAATAAATACCTCCAGGCACAGACTAGACCAGAATAAAACCCTCCAGGCACAGACTTGACTTGACTAGACTAAAAAGCACCAGGCACAGACTAGACGACACTAAAAAGCTCCTGGCACAGACTAGACGAGACAAAAGAGCTCCAGGAACAGACTAGACGAGACTAAAAACCTCCAGGCACAGACTAGACGTGTGTAGAAACCTCCAGGCACAGACTAGCCTAGACAAAATCGCTCCTGGCACAGACTGGACCAGAATACAGACCTCCAGGCACAGACTAGACCAGAATAAAAACCTCCAGGCACAGACTAGACCAGAATAAAAACCTCCAGGCACACACTACCCTAGACAAGACTAAAAACCTCCAGGCACAGACAAGATGAGACTAAGAAACCCCAGGCACAGATAAGATAAGAATAAAAACCTCCAGGCACACACTAGAGTATACTAAAAACCTCCAGGCACAGACTAGCCTAGACAAAATATCTCCTGGAACAGACTGGACCAGAATAAAAACCACCAGGCACAGACTAGCCTAGACAAAATATTTCCTTTCACAGACTGGAAAAGAATAAAAACCTCCAGGCACAGACTAGAGTATACTAAAAACCTCCAGGCACAGACTAGACGAGACAAAATATCTCCTGGTACAGACTGGACCAGAATAAAAACCTCCAGGCACAGACTAGCCTAGACAAAATATCTCCTGGCAAAGACTGGACCAGAATAAAGACCTCCAGGCAAAGACGGGACCAGAATAAAGACCTCCAGGCACAGACTAGACCAGAATAAAAACCTCAAGGCACAAACTAGACCAGAATAAAAACCTCCAGGCACAGACTTGACTTGACTAGACTAAAAACCTCCAGGCACAGACTAGAGGAGACTAAAAACCTACAGGCACAGACTAGACGAGACTAAAAACCTCCAGGCACAGACTAGACGAGACTAAAAACCTCCAGGCACAGACTAGACGAGACTAGAAACCTACAGGCACAGGCTAGCCTAGACAAAATATTTCCTGGCACAGACTGGACCTGAATAAAGACATCCAGGCACAGACTAGACCAGAATAAAAACCTCAAGGCACAGACTAGACCAGAATAAAAACCTCCAGGCACAGACTTGACTTGACTAGACTAAAAACCTCCAGGCACAGACTTGACTTGACTAGACTAAAAACCTCCAGGCACAGACTAGAGGAGACTAAAAACCTCCAGGCACAGACTAGACCAGAATAAAAACCTCCAGGCACAGACTAGACGAGACTAAAAACCTCCAGGCACAGACTAGACGAGACTAGAAACCTACAGGCACAGGCTAGCCTAGACAAAATATTTCCTGGCACAGACTGGAACTGAATAAAGACGTCCAGGCACAGACTAGACCAGAATAAAAACCTCAAGGCACAAACTAGACCAGAATAAAACCCTCCAGGCACAGACTTGACTTGACTAGACTAAAAACCTCCAGGCACAGACTAGAGGAGACTAAAAACCTCCAGGCACAGACTAGACGAGACTAAAAACCTCCAGGCACAGACTAGACGAGACTAAAAACCTCCAGGCACAGACTAGACGAGACTAAAAACCTATAGGCACAGACTAGACGAGACTAGAAACCTACAGGCACAGACTAGCACAGACAAAATATCTCCTGGCAAAGACTGGACCAGAATAAAGACCTCCAGGCAAAGACTGGACCAGAATAAAGACCTCCAGGCACAGACTTAACTTGACTAGACTAAAAACCTCCAGGCACAGACTAGACGAGACTAAAAACCTCCAGGCACAGACTAGCCTAGACAAAATATCTCCTGGCACAGACTGGACCAGAATAAAAACCTCCAGGCACAGACTAGCCTAGACAAAATATTTCCTTTCACAGACTGGAAAAGAATAAAAACCTCCAGGCACAGACAAGAGAATACTAAAAACCTCCAGGCACAGACTAGACGAGACAAAATATCTCCTGGCACAGACTGGACCAGAATAAAAACCTCCAGGCACAGACTAGCCTAGACAAAATATCTCCTGGCAAAGACTGGACCAGAATAAAGACCTCCAGGCAAAGACGGGACCAGAATAAAGACCTCCAGGCACAGACTAGACCAGAATAAAAACCTCAAGGCACAAACTAGACCAGAATAAAAACCTCCAGGCACAGACTTGACTTGACTAGACTAAAAACCTCCAGGCACAGACTAGAGGAGACTAAAAACCTCCAGGCACAGACTAGACGAGACTAGAAACCTACAGGCACAGACTTGACGAGACTAAAAACCTCCAGGCACAGACTAGACGAGACTAGAAACCTCCAGGCACAGACTAGCCTAGACAAAATATTTCCTTTCACAGACTGGAAGAGAATAAAAACCTCCAGGCACAGACTAGAGTATACTAAAAACCTCCAGGCACAGACTAGACGAGACAAAATATCTCCTGGCACAGACTGGACCAGAATAAAAACCTCCAGGCACAGACTAGCCTAGACAAAATATCTCCTGGCAAAGACTGGACCAGAATAAAGACCTCCAGGCAAAGACGGGACCAGAATAAAGACCTCCAGGCACAGACTAGACCAGAATAAAAACCTCAAGGCACAAACTAGACCAGAATAAAAACCTCCAGGCACAGACTTGACTTGACTAGACTAAAAACCTCCAGGCACAGACTAGAGGAGACTAAAAACCTCCAGGCACAGACTAGAGGAGACTAAAAACCTCCAGGCACAGACTAGACGAGACTAAAAACCTCCAGGCACAGACTAGACGAGACTAAAAACCTCCAGGCACAGACTAGACGAGACTAGAAACCTACAGGCACAGACTAGCCTAGACAAAATATCTCCTAGCAAAGACTGGACCGGAATAAAGACCTCCAGGCAAAGACTGGACCAGAATAAAGACCTCCAGGCACAGACTAGACCAGAATAAAAACCTCAAGGCACAAACTAGACCAGAATAAAAACCTCCAGGCACAGACTTGACTTGACTAGACTAAAAACCTAAAGGCACAGACTAGACGAGACTAAAAACCTCCAGGCACAGACTAGACGAGACTAAAAGCCTCCAGGCACAGACTAGACGAGACAAAATATTTCCTTTCACAGACTGGAAAAGAATAAAGACCTCCAGGCACAGACTAGACCTGAATAAATACCTCCAGGCACAGACTAGACCAGAATAAAACCCTCCAGGCACAGACTTGACTTGACTAGACTAAAAAGCACCAGGCACAGACTAGACGACACTAAAAAGCTCCTGGCACAGACTAGACGAGACTAAAGAGCTCCAGGAACAGACTAGACGAGACTAAAAACCTCCAGGCACAGACTAGACGTGTGTAGAAACCTCCAGGCACAGACTAGCCTAGACAAAATCGCTCCTGGCACAGACTGGACCAGAATACAGACCTCCAGGCACAGACTAGACCAGAATAAAAACCTCCAGGCACAGACTAGACCAGAATAAAAACCTCCAGGCACACACTACCCTAGACAAGACTAAAAACCTCCAGGCACAGACAAGATGAGACTAAGAAACCCCAGGCACAGATAAGATAAGAATAAAAACCTCCAGGCACAGACTAGAGTATACTAAAAACCTCCAGGCACAGACTAGCCTAGACAAAATATCTCCTGGCACAGACTGGACCAGAATAAAAACCTCCAGGCACAGACTAGCCTAGACAAAATATTTCCTTTCACAGACTGGAAAAGAATAAAAACCTCCAGGCACAGACAAGAGTATACTAAAAACCTCCAGGCACAGACTAGACGAGACAAAATATCTCCTGGTACAGACTGGACCAGAATAAAAACCTCCAGGCACAGACTAGCCTAGACAAAATATCTCCTGGCAAAGACTGGACCAGAATAAAGACCTCCAGGCAAAGACGGGACCAGAATAAAGACCTCCAGGCACAGACTAGACCAGAATAAAAACCTCAAGGCACAAACTAGACCAGAATAAAAACCTCCAGGCACAGACTTGACTTGACTAGACTAAAAACCTCCAGGCACAGACTAGAGGAGACTAAAAACCTCCAGGCACAGACTAGACGAGACTAGAAACCTACAGGCACAGACTTGACGAGACTAAAAACCTCCAGGCACAGACTAGACGAGACTAAAAACCTCCAGGCACAGACTAGACGAGACTAAAAACCTCCAGGCACAGACTAGACGAGACTAAAAACCTCCAGGCACAGACTAGACGAGACTAAAAACCTCCAGGCACAGACTAGACGAGACTAAAAACCTCCAGGCACAGACTAGACGAGACTAGAAACCTAAAGGCACAGGCTAGCCTAGACAAAATATTTCCTGGCACAGACTGGACCTGAATAAAGACCTCCAGGCACAGACTAGACCAGAATAAAAACCTCAAGGCACAAACTAGACCTGAATAAAAACCTCCAGGCACAGACTTGACTTGACCAGAATAAAAACCTCCAGGCACAGACTTGACTTGACTAGACAAAAAACATCCAGGCACAGACTAGAGGAGACTAAAAACCTACAGGCACAGACTAGACGAGACTAAAAACCTCCAGGCACAGACTAGACGAGACTAAAAACCTCCAGGCACAGACTAGACGAGACTAGAAACCTACAGGCACAGGCTAGCCTAGACAAAATATTTCCTGGCACAGACTGGAGCTGAATAAAGACATCCAGGCACAGACTAGACCAGAATAAAAAAAACAAGGCACAGACTAGACCAGAATAAAAACCTCCAGGCACAGACTTGACTTGACTAGACTAAAAACCTCCAGGCACAGACTTGACTTGACTAGACTAAAAACCTCCAGGCACAGACTAGAGGAGACTAAAAACCTCCAGGCACAGACTAGACGAGACTAAAAACCTCCAGGCACAGACTAGACGAGACTAAAAACCTCCAGGCACAGACTAGACGAGACTAGAAACCTACAGGCACAGGCTAGCCTAGACAAAATATCTCCTGGCACAGACTGGAACTGAATAAAGACGTCCAGGCACAGACTAGACCAGAATAAAAACCTCAAGGCACAAACTAGACCAGAATAAAAACCTCCAGGCACAGACTTGACTTGACTAGACTAAAAACCTCCAGGCACAGACTTGACTTGACTAGACTAAAAACCTCCAGGCACAGACTAGAGGAGACTAAAAACCTCCAGGCACAGACTAGACGAGACTAAAAACCTCCAGGCACAGACTAGACGAGACTAAAAACCTCCAGGCACAGACTAGACGAGACTAAAAACCTATAGGCACAGACTAGACGAGACTAGAAACCTACAGGCACAGACTAGCACAGACAAAATATCTCCTGGCAAAGACTGGACCAGAATAAAGACCTCCAGGCAAAGACTGGACCAGAATAAAGACAACCAGGCACAGACTTAACTTGACTAGACTAAAAACCTCCAGGCACAGACTAGACGAGACTAAAAACCTCCAGGCACAGACTAGACGAGACTAGAAACCTACAGGCACAGACTAGCCTAGACAAAATATCTCCTAGCAAAGACTGGACCAGAATAAAGACCTCCAGGCAAAGACTGGGCCAGAATAAAGACCTCCAGGCACAGACTAGACCAGAATAAAAACCTCAAGGCACAAACTAGACCAGAATAAAAACCTCCAGGCACAGACTTGACTTGACTAGACTAAAAACCTAAAGGCACAGACTAGACGAGACTAAAAACCTCCAGGCACAGACTAGACGAGACTAAAAGCCTCCAGGCACAGACTAGACGAGACAAAATATTTCCTTTCACAGACTGGAAAAGAATAAAGACCTCCAGGCACAGACTAGACCTGAATAAATACCTCCAGGCACAGACTAGACCAGAATAAAACCCTCCAGGCACAGACTTGACTTGACTAGACTAAAAAGCACCAGGCACAGACTAGACGACACTAAAAAGCTCCTGGCACAGACTAGACGAGACTAAAGAGCACCAGGCACAGACTAGACGAGACTAAAAACCTCCAGGCACAGACTAGACGAGACTAAAAACCTCCAGGCACAGACTAGACGAGACTAAAAACCTCCAGGCACAGACTAGACGAGACTAAAAACCTCCAGGCACAGACTAGACGAGACTAGAAACCTCCAGGCACAGGCTAGACTAGACAAAATATTTCCTGGCACAGACTGGACCTGAATAAAGACCTCCAGGCACAGACTAGACCAGAATAAAAACCTCCAGGCACAGACTAGACGCGACTAAAAACCTCCAGGCACAGACTTGACTTGACCAGAATAAAAACCTCCAGGCACAGACTTGACTTGACTAGACAAAAAACATCCAGGCACAGACTAGAGGAGACTAAAAACCTACAGGCACAGACTAGACGAGACTAAAAACCTCCAGGCACAGACTAGACGAGACTAAAAACCTCCAGGCACAGACTAGACGAGACTAGAAACCTACAGGCACAGGCTAGCCTAGACAAAATATTTCCTGGCACAGACTGGACCTGAATAAAGACATCCAGGCACAGACTAGACCAGAATAAAAACCTCAAGGCACAGACTAGACCAGAATAAAAACCTCCAGGCACAGACTTGACTTGACTAGACTAAAAACCTCCAGGCACAGACTTGACTTGACTAGACTAAAAACCTCCAGGCACAGACTAGAGGAGACTAAAAACCTCCAGGCACAGACTAGACCAGAATAAAAACCTCCAGGCACAGACTAGACGAGACTAAAAACCTCCAGGCACAGACTAGACGAGACTAGAAACCTACAGGCACAGGCTAGCCTAGACAAAATATTTCCTGGCACAGACTGGAACTGAATAAAGACGTCCAGGCACAGACTAGACCAGAATAAAAACCTCAAGGCACAAACTAGACCAGAATAAAAACCTCCAGGCACAGACTTGACTTGACTAGACTAAAAACCTCCAGGCACAGACTTGACTTGACTAGACTAAAAACCTCCAGGCACAGACTAGAGGAGACTAAAAACCTCCAGGCACAGACTAGACGAGACTAAAAACCTCCAGGCACAGACTAGACGAGACTAAAAACCTCCAGGCACAGACTAGACGAGACTAAAAACCTATAGGCACAGACTAGACGAGACTAGAAACCTACAGGCACAGACTAGCACAGACAAAATATCTCCTGGCAAAGACTGGACCAGAATAAAGACCTCCAGGCAAAGACTGGACCAGAATAAAGACCTCCAGGCACAGACTTAACTTGACTAGACTAAAAACCTCCAGGCACAGACTAGACGAGACTAAAAACCTCCAGGCACAGACTAGACGAGACTAGAAACCTACAGGCACAGACTAGCCTAGACAAAATATCTCCTAGCAAAGACTGGACCAGAATAAAGACCTCCAGGCAAAGACTGGACCAGAATAAAGACCTCCAGGCACAGACTAGACCAGAATAAAAACCTCAAGGCACAAACTAGACCAGAATAAAAACCTCCAGGCACAGACTTGACTTGACTAGACTAAAAACCTAAAGGCACAGACTAGACGAGACTAAAAACCTCCAGGCACAGACTAGACGAGACTAAAAGCCTCCAGGCACAGACTAGACGAGACAAAATATTTCCTTTCACAGACTGGAAAAGAATAAAGACCTCCAGGCACAGACTAGACCAGAATAAATACCTCCAGGCACAGACTAGACCAGAATAAAACCCTCCAGGCACAGACTTGACTTGACTAGACTAAAAAGCACCAGGCACAGACTAGATGACACTAAAAAGCTCCTGGCACAGACTAGACGAGACTAAAGAGCTCCAGGAACAGACTAGACGAGACTAAAAACCTCCAGGCACAGACTAGACGAGACTAAAAACCTCCAGGCACAGACTAGACGTGTGTAGAAACCTCCAGGCACAGACTAGCCTAGACAAAATCTCTCCTGGCACAGACTGGACCAGAATACAGACCTCCAGGCACAGACTAGACCAGAATAAAAACCTCCAGGCACAGACTAGACCAGAATAAAAACCTCCAGGCACACACTACACTAGACTAGACTAAAAACCTCCAGGCACAGACAAGATGAGACTAAGAAACCCCAGGCACAGATTAGATAAGAATAAAAACCTCCAGGCACAGACTAGACGAGACTAGAAACCACCAGGCACAGACTAGCCTAGACAAAATATCTCCTGGCACAGACTGGACCAGAATAAAAACCTCCAGGCACAGACTAGATGAGAATAAAAACCTCCAGGCACAGACTAGACCAGAATAAAAACCCTCCAGGCACAAACTACACCAGAATAAAAACCTCCAGGCACAAACGACAAAAGAATAAAAACCTCCAGGCACAGACTTGACTAGACTAGGCTAAAAACCTCCAGGCACAGACTAGACGAGACTAAAAACCTCCAGGCACAGACTAGACGAGACTAAAAAGCTCCAGGCACAGACTTGACTAGACTAGGCTAAAAACCTCCAGGCACAGACTAGACGAGACTAAAAACCTCCAGGCACAGACTAGACGAGACTAAAAAGCTCCAGGCACAGACTAGAGGAGACTAAAATCCTCCAGGCACAGACTAGACGAGACTAAAAACCTCCAGGCACAGACTAGACGAGACTAAAAACCTCCAGGCACAGACTAGACGAGACTAGAAACCTACAGGCACAGGCTAGCCTAGACAAAATATTTCCTGGCACAGACTGGACCTGAATAAAGACCTCCAGGCACAGACTAGACCAGAATAAAAACCTCAAGGCACAAACTACACCAGAATAAAAACCTCCAGGCACAGACTTGACTTGACTAGACTAAAAACCTCCAGGCAGAGACTTGACTTGACTAGACTAAAAACCTCCAGGCACAGACTAGAGGAGACTAAAAACCTCCAGGCACAGACTAGACGAGACTAGAAACCTACAGGCACAGACTTGACGAGACTAAAAAACTCCAGGCACAGACTAGACGAGACTAGAAACCTCCAGGCACAGACTAGCCTAGACAAAATATTTCCTGGCACAGACTGGACCTGAATAAAGACATCCAGGCACAGACTAGAGTATACTAAAAACCTCCAGGCACAGACTAGACGAGACAAAATATCTCCTGGCAAAGACTGGACCAGAATAAAGACCTCCAGGCAAAGACTGGACCAGAATAAAAACCTCCAGGCACAGACTATACCAGAATAAAAACCTCAAGGCACAAACTAGACCAGAATAAAAACCTCCAGGCACAGACTTAACTTGACTAGACTAAAAACCTCCAGGCACAGACTAGACGAGACTAGAAACCTCCAGGCACAGGCTAGCCTAGACAAAATATTTCCTGGCACAGACTGGAACTGAATAAAGACGTCCAGGCACAGACTAGACCAGAATAAAAACCTCAAGGCACAAACTAGACCAGAATAAAAACCTCCAGGCACAGACTTGACTTGACTAGACTAAAAACCTCCAGGCACAGACTTGACTTGACTAGACTAAAAACCTCCAGGCACAGACTAGAGGAGACTAAAAACCTCCAGGCACAGACTAGACGAGACTAAAAACCTATAGGCACAGACTAGACGAGACTAGAAACCTACAGGCACAGACTAGCACAGACAAAATATCTCCTGGCAAAGACTGGACCAGAATAAAGACCTCCAGGCAAAGACTGGACCAGAATAAAGACCTCCAGGCACAGACTTAACTTGAGTAGACTAAAAACCTCCAGGCACAGACTAGACGAGACTAGAAACCTACAGGCACAGACTAGCCTAGACAAAATATCTCCTAGCAAAGACTGGACCAGAATAAAGACCTCCAGGCAAAGACTGGACCAGAATAAAGAACTCCAGGCACAGACTAGACCAGAATAAAAACCTCAAGGCACAAACTAGACCAGAATAAAAACCTCCAGGCACAGACTTGACTTGACTAGACTAAAAACCTAAAGGCACAGACTAGACGAGACTAAAAACCTCCAGGCACAGACTAGACGAGACTAAAAGCCTCCAGGCACAGACTAGACGAGACAAAATATTTCCTTTCACAGACTGGAAAAGAATAAAGACCTCCAGGCACAGACTAGACCTGAATAAATACCTCCAGGCACAGACTAGACCAGAATAAAACCCTCCAGGCACAGACTTGACTTGACTAGACTAAAAAGCACCAGGCACAGACTAGACGACACTAAAAAGCTCCTGGCACAGACTAGACGAGACTAAAGAGCTCCAGGAACAGACTAGACGAGACTAAAAACCTCCAGGCACAGACTAGACGAGACTAAAAACCTCCAGGCACAGACTAGACATGTGTAGAAACCTCCAGGCACAGACTAGCCTAGACAAAATCTCTCCTGGCACAGACTGGACCAGAATACAGACCTCCAGGCACAGACTAGACCAGAATAAAAACCTCCTGGCACAGACTGGACCAGAATAAAAACCTCCAGGCACAGACTAGATGAGAATAAAAACCTCCAGGCACAGACTAGACCAGAATAAAAACCCTCCAGGCACAAACTACACCAGAATAAAAACCTCCAGGCACAAACGACAAAAGAATAAAAACCTCCAGGCACAGACTAGACGAGACTAAAAACCTCCAGGCACAGACTAGACGAGACTAAAAACCTCCAGGCACAGACTAGAGGAGACTAAAATCCTCCAGGC
>JAESHU010000241.1:0-41396 GCA_017639245.1 Myiopsitta monachus | reverse complement strand
CCTCTTCTGCAAACAGTAAGCTTTGCAATAGCGCCACCTACATTGCACTCGCTCCTTGCTTTCTCTTCTCACAGGCATTTGAATACAGCTGTGGTGCCCGCTCCCTGCCATTCAGAGGCTGAGTATGTAGCGCACGAATTATTGTCCTCTGCTCCCACAGAGAAAGAGCCAGGACTGAAAGGTGCTGCTGGACCTCTTCTGCAAACAGTAAGCTTTGCAGTACCGCCACCTACATTGCACTCGCTCCTTGCTTTCTCTTCTCACAGGCATTTGAATCCGCCTGTGGTGCCCGCTCCCTGCCATTCAGAATCAGAGTATGTAGCGCACGAATTATTGTCCTCTTCTCCCACAGATGAAGAGCCAGGACTGAAAGGTGCTGCTGGACCTCTTCTGCAAATAGTAAGCTTTGCAACAGCGCCACCTACATTGCAGTCACTCCTTGCTTTCTCTTCCCACAGCCATTTGAATCCTCCTGTGGTGTCCGCTCCCCGCCGCCCTGAAGCCGATTCTGTAGCACATAAATGATTTTCCTCTGCTCCCACAGACTAAGAGCCAGGACTGAAAGGTGCTGCTGGACCTCTTCTGCAAACAGTAAGCTTTGCAACAGCGCCACCTACATTGCACTCGCTCCTTGCTTTCTCTTCTCACAGGCATTTGAATACAGCTGTGGTGCCCGCTCCCTGCCATTCAGAGGCTGAGTATGTAGCGCACAAATCATTGTCCTCTGCTCCCACAGATGAAGAGCCAGGACTGAAAGGTGCTGCTGGACCTCTTCTGCAAACAGTAAGCTTTGCAACAGCGCCACCTACATTGCTGTCACTCCTTGCTTTCTCTTCCCACAGCCATTTGAATACACCTGTGGAGCCCGTACTCACCCGTCCTGAAGCCGAGTATGTAGCGCAAGAATTATTGACCTCTGCTTCCACATAAGAAAAGCCAGGACTGAAAAGTGCTTCTGGACCTCTTCTGCAAACAGTAAGCTTTGCAATAGCGCCACCTACATTGCACTCGCTCCTTGCTTTCTCTTCTCACAGGCATTTGAATACAGCTGTGGTGCCCGCTCCCTGCCATTCAGAGGCTGAGTATGTAGCGCAAGAATTATTGACCTCTGCTTCCACATAAGAAGAACCAGGACTGAAAGGCGCTTCTGGACCTCTTCTGCAAATAGTAACCTTTGCAACAGTGCCACCTACATTGCACTCGCTCCTTGCTTTCTCTTCTCACAGGCATTTGAATACACCTGTGGTGCCCGCTCCCAGCCGCCCTGAAGCCGATTCTGTAGCACATAAATGATTTTCCTCTGCTCCCACAGACTAAGAGCCAGGACTGAAAGGTGCTGCTGGACCTCTTCTGCAAACAGTAAGCTTTGCAACAGCGCCACCTACATTGCACTCGCTCCTTGCTTTCTCTTCTCACAGGCATTTGAATACAGCTGTGGTGCCCGCTCCCTGAAATTCAGAGGCTGCGTATGTAGCGCACGAATTATTGTCCTCTGCTCCCACAGATGAAGAGCCAGGACTGAAAGGTGCTGCTGGACCTCTTCTGCAAACAGTAAGCTTTGCAACAGCGCCACCTACATTGCACTCACTCCTTGCTTTCTCTTCCCACAGCCTTTTGAATACACCTGTGGTGCTCGTACTCACCCGTCCTGAAGCCGAGTATGTAGCGCAAGAATTATTGACCTCTGCTTCCACATAAGAAGAACCAGGACTGAAAGGCGCTGCTGGACCTCTTCTGCAAACAGTAAGCTTTGCAACAGTGCCACCTACATTGCACTCGCTCCTTGCTTTCTCTTCTCACAGGCATTTGAATACACCTGTGGTGCCCGCTCCCAGCCGCCCTGAAGCCGATTCTGTAGCACATAAATGATTTTTCTCTGCTCCCACAGACTAAGAGCCAGGACTGAAAGGTGCTGCTGGACCTCTTCTGCAAACAGTAAGCTTTGCAATAGCGCCACCTACATTGCACTCACTCCTTGCTTTCTCTTCTCACAGCCATTTGAATACAGCTGTGGTGCCCTCTCAATGCCGTCCTGACGCCGAGTATGTAGCGCAAGAATTATTGACCTCTGCTTCTACATAAGAAGAGCCAGGACTGAAAGGGGTTGCTGGGCCTGTTCTGCAAACAGTAAGCTTTGCAACAGCGCCACCTACATTGCACTCGCTCCTTGCTTTCTCTTCCCACAGCCATTTGAATACAGCTGTGGTGCCCGCTCCCTGAAATTCAGAGGCTGAGTATGTAGCGCAAGAATTATTGTCCTCTGCTCCCACAGATGAAGAGACAGGACTGAAAGGTGCTGCTGGACCTCTTCTGCAAACAGTAAGCTTTGCAATAGCGCCACCTACATTGCACTAGCTCCTTGCTTTCTCTTCTCACAGCCATTTGAATACAGCTGTGGTGCCCGCACCAAGCCGTCCCGAAGAGGAGTATGTAGCGCAAGAATTATTGACCTCTGCTTCCACATAAGAAGAGCCAGGACTGAAAGGTGCTGCTGGACCTCTTCTGCAAACAGTAAGCTTTGAAGTAGCTCCACCTACATTGCACTCGCTCCTTGCTTTCTCTTCTCACAGGCATTTGAATACAGCTGTGGTGCCCGCTCCCTGCCATTCAGAATCTGAGTATGTAGCGCACGAATTATTGTCCTCTGCTTCCACTGACGAAGAGCCAGGACTGAAAGGTGCTGCTGGACCTCTTCTGCAAACAGTAAGCTTTGCAACAGCGCCACCTACATTGCAGTCACTCCTTGCTTTCTCTTCCCACAGCCATTTGAATCCACCTGTGGTGCCCGCTCTCAGCCGTCCTGAAGCCGAGTATGTAGCGCAAGAATTATTGACCTCTGCTTCCACATAAGAAGAGCCAGGAGTGAAAGGTGCTGCTGGACCTCTTCTGCAAACAGTAAGCTTTGCAACAGAGCCACCTACATTGCACTCGCTCCTTGCTTTCTCTTCTCACAGGCATTTGAATACAGCTGTGGTGCCCGCTCCCTGCCATTCAGAGGCTGAGTATGTAGCTCAAGAATTACTAACCTGTGCTCCCACAGAGAAAGAGCCAGGACTGGAAGGTGCTGCTGGACCTCTTCTGCAAATAGTAAGCTTTGGAAGAGCGCCACCTACATTGCACTCGCTCCTTGCTTTCTCTTCTCACAGGCATTTGAATACACCTGTGGTGCCCGCTCCCTGAAATTCAGAGGCTGAGTATGTAGTGCACGAATTATTGTCCTCTGCTCCCACAGATGAAGAGCCAGGACTGAAAGGTGCTGCTGGACCTCTTCTGCAAACAGTAAGCTTTGCAACAGCGCCACCTACATTGCACTCGCTCCTTGCTTTCTCTTCTCACAGGCATTTGAATACACCTGTGGTGCCCGCTCATTGCCATTCAGAGGCTGAGTATGTAGCGCAAGAATTATTGTCCTCTGCTCCCACAGATGAAGAGCCAGGACTGAAAGGTGCTGCTGGACCTCTTCTGCAAACAGTAAGCTTTGCAACAGCGCCACCTACATTGCACTCGCTCCTTGCTTTCTCTTCTCACAGGCATTTGAATACGCCTGTGGTGCCCTCTCAATGAAGTCCTGAAGCAGATTCTGCAGCGCAGGAATGATTTTCCTCTGCTCCCACATACGAAGAGCCAGGACTGAAAGGTGCTGCTGGACCTCTTCTGCAAACAGTAAGCTTTGCAACAGCGCCACCTACATTGCACTCGCTCCTTGCTTTCTCTTCCCACAGCCATTTGAATACACCTGTGGTGCCCGCTCCCTGCCATTCAGAGGCTGAGTATGTAGCCCACGAATTATTGACCTCTGCTCCCACAGATGAAGAGCCAGGACTGAAATGGTTTGCTGGTCCTCTTCTGCAAACAGTAAGCTTCGCAGCAGCACCACCTACATTGCACTAGCTCCTTTTTTTCTCTTCCCACAGCCATTTGAATCCACCTGTGGTGCCCGCTCACAGCCGTCCTGAAGCCGAGTATGTAGAACAGGAATGATTGGCCTCTGCTCCAACAGACAATATGCCAGGACTGAAAGGTGGTGCTGGGCCTCTTTTGCACACAGTAAGCTTTGCAACAGCGCCACCTACATTGCACTCGCTCCTTGCTTTCTCTTCTCACAGGCATTTGAATACACCTGTGGTGCCCGCTCCCAGACATCCTGAAGCCAATTCTGTAGCGCAAGAATTATTGACCTCTGTTTCCACAGACGAAGAGCCAGGGCTGAAAGTGGTTGCTGGGCCTCTTCTGCAAACAGTAAGCTTTGCAGCAGCACCACCTACATTGCACTAGCTCCTTTTTTTCTCTTTCCACAGACATTTGAATACACCTGTGGTGCCCGCTCCCAGCCGTCCGGAAGCCGAGTGTGTAGAACAGGAATGATGGACCTCTGCTCCCACAGACAATATGCCAGGACTGAAAGGTGCTGCTGGACCTCTTCTGCAAACAGTAAGCTTTGCAACAGCGCCACCTACATTGCACTCGCTCCTTGCTTTCTCTTCTCACAGGCATTTGAATACAGCTGTGGTGCCCGCTCCCAGCCCTACTGAAGCCGAGTATGTAGCGCACGAATAATTGGCCTCTGCTCCCACAGACGAAGAGCCAGGACTGAAAGGTGTTGCTGGACCTCTTCTGCAAACAGTAAGCTTTGCAACAGCACCACCTACATTGCAGTCACTCCTTGCTTTCTCTTCCCACAGCCATTTGAATACACCTGTGGTGCCCGCTCCCAGACATCCTGAAGCCGATTCTGTAGCACAAGAATTATTGACCTCTGCTTCCACATAAGAAGAGCCAGGACTGAAAGGTGCTTCTGGACCTCTTCTGCAAACAGTAAGCTTTGCAACAGCGCCACCTACATTGCACTCGCTCCTTGCTTTCTCTTCCCACAGCCATTTGAATACACCTGTGGTGCCCGCTCCCAGACATCCTGAAGCCGATTCTGTAGCGCAAGAATTATTGACCTCTGTTTCCACATAAGAAGAGCCAGGACTGAAAGGTGCTTCTGGACCTCTTCTGCAAACAGTAAGCTTTGCAACAGTGCCACGTACATTGCACTAGCTCCTTTTTTTCTCTTTCCACAGGCATTTGAATCCACCTGCGGTGCCCGCTCACAGCCGTCCTGAAGCCGAGTATGTAGAACAGGAATGATTGGTCTCTGCTCCCGCAGACAATTTGCCATCACTGAAAGGTGGTGCTGGGCCTCTTTTGCACTCAGTAAGCTTTGCAACAGCGCCACCTACATTGCACTTGCTCCTTGCTTTCTCTTCTCACAGCCATATGTATCCACCTGCGGTGCCCACTCAATGCTGTTCAGAGGCTGTGTATGTAGCGCAAGAATTACTGACCTGTGCTCCCACAGACGATGAGCCAGGACTGAAAGGGGTTGCTGGACCTCTTCTGTAAACAGTAAGCTTTGCAACTGTGCCACCTACATTGCAGTTGCTCCTTGCTTTCTCTTCTCACATCTATTTGAATACACCTGTGGTGCCTGCTCCTAGCCCTCCTGAGTTCGATTCTGTACTGCACGAATTATTGGCCTCTGTTCTCACGGACGATTAGTGCTGTGATTAGGATTGGGTTGGGGTTAGGTTGAAGATTTGGTTTAGGATTAAGTTTGGGATTAGGATTAGGATTGGGATTGGATTGGGATTGGATTTATGATTAGGATTTGGGGTTAGTTTTAGTGTTATGGTTAGAATTAGTTGTTAGGTTTGGGGTTGTGTTTGGGGATTAGGGGTCAGTTCTCTGGGGTCAAGGATTTGGTTAGGGTTAGGGGTAAGAGTGGATAGCGTTAATGGTAAGGGTGAGGGTACGGGTTAGGGGTTAGGGTTTGGCTTTGGAGTCAGGGGTAGGGGGTTAGTATTATGGTTAGAGGGTAGCCTTTGTATATGGTTTAGTTGGTATTTAGGTTGGGGACAGTAATGGTTGGGGGTAGTAAGTGTGGGGGTGCAATTAGTCTTAATTCTGACACAGAAGAAATCTCTAGTCACAGAATAAATTCTCTAATCACAGACAATTTTCTCCAGTCTCATAATAGATTCTCCTTTGAGATACTAAATTCTCCAGTCACAGACTAAATTCTCTAGTCATATAAGAAATTCACAGATAAGACACTATATTCTCCAGTCACAGACTAAATTCTCCAGCCACAGACTATATTCTCCAACTCACGGGCAGAATTCTTAAGACACAGATTATTCTATCCCGTCATAGACTAAATTCTCAGATCAGAGACTAACTTTTCCAATCATAGACTAAATTTGCAGGCACTGACTAAATTCTCCTGTCACAGGCTACATTTTCCAGGTACAGGCTAAATTCCCCCGTTACAGACTGAATTCCCCAGTTACAGACTATATTCTCCAGTCACAGAGTAAATTCTCCACTCACAGTTTAAATTCTCCAGTCACAGTCTTAATTCTCCACTGTCAAAATTCACCTGTCATAGTCAAAATTCACCAGGCACAATCAAAATTTTCCAGGCACAGACTAAATTCTCCAGTCACAGACAAAATTTTGCAGTCACAGACTAAACTCTTCAGTCACAGAATGAGTTCCACCGTCACAGACTAAATTCCCCAGGCAAAGACTAAATTCCCCAGGCAAAGACTAAATTCCCCAGGCAAAGACTAAATTCCCCAGGCAAAGACTAAATTCCCCAGGCAAAGACTAAATTCCCCAGGCAAAGACTAAATTCCCCAGGCAAAGACTAAATTCCCCAGGCAAAGACTAAATTCCCCAGGCAAAGACTAAATTCCCCAGGCAAAGACTAAATTCCCCAGGCAAAGACTAAATTCCCCAGGCAAAGACTAAATTCCCCAGGCAAAGACTAAATTCCCCAGGCAAAGACTAAATTCCCCAGGCAAAGACTAAATTCCCCAGGCAAAGACTAAATTCCCCAGGCAAAGACTAAAATCTCCACTCACAGACTAAAATCTCCACTCACAGACTAAAATCTCCACTCACAGACTAAAATCTCCACTCACAGACTAAAATCTCCACTCACAGATTAATTCCCTAGTCACAGTCAAAATTCACCTGTTGCAGACTAAATACCCCAGGCACAGACTAAAATCTCCACTCTCAGCCCAAATTCTCCAATCACAGTTTAAATAAACCAGTCATAGATTAAATACACCAGTCACAGACTAAATTCTCCAGTCACAGATTATAATCTCTAGTCACGGAATGATTTCCACCGTCACAGGCTAAATACTCTAATCCCACAATAATTTCTCTACGTACAGACTAAATTCTCCAGTCACAGATTTAATTCTCCAGTCACAGATTATAATCTCTAGTCACGGAATGATTTCCACCATCACAGGCTAAATACTCTAATCCCACAATAATTTCTCTACGTCCAGACGAAATTCTCCTGTCACAGACGAAATTGTCCTGTCGCAGACGAAATTCTCCTGTCACAGATGAAATTCTTGTATCAGAGACTGAATTATCTAGTCACAGACAAAATTCTCCAGGCACATTATTTATTCTGCGATCACAGACTAAATTCCCCAGTCACAGAATATATTGCCCAATCGCAGACTAAATTCTAGGATCACTGACTAGATTCTCCAGTCACAGACTAAATTCATCAGTCACAGAATAAATTCTCCAGCTGCAGTCTAAAATATCCAGTGACAGACTAAATTCTCCAGTCAGTCTGAATTCTTCAGTCACAGTCTAAATTCACCAGTCACAGACTAAATTCTCCAGGCACAGACTAAATTCTCCAGGCACAGAATGAGCTCCACCATCACAGACTAAATAATCTTTTCACACAATAAATTCTCCTGGTACAGACTAAATTCTCAAGGCGCATAATTTATTCTCCTATCACAGACTAAATTCTCCTGTCACAGAATAAACTCTGCTGTCAAATTCTAATTTCTGCAGTCACAAACTATATTCTCCAATCACAGACTAAATTCTAGGATTACAGACTAGATTCTCCAGTCACAGATTAAATTCTCCAGAAACAGACTAAATTCTCCAGTCACAGACTAAATACTCCACTTGCTGACTAAAATCTCCACTCACAGGTTATATTCCCCAATCACAGACTAGATTAACCCCTAGTTAGGGTTCAGGGGGTACTTATGGTTGGGGGGCAGTTGCGGTTAGGGTTAGGGTTGGGGGGCAGTTAGGGTTGGGGGGCAGTAAGGGTGGAGAGGCAGGTTTGGGGGTGCAGTGAGGGTGGGGGGCCAGTTAGGGTTAGGATTGGGGGCAGTATGGGTGGGGGGGGTGGTTAGGGTTGGGGGGGGCAGTAAGTAGTTAGGTTTAGGGGTTAGGGTTAGGGTTGGTTTGGGGGGGGGCAGTATGGGTGGGGGAGCAGTTAGGCTTAGGCTTAGACAGTGTTAGGGTTAGGGTTGGAGATATTAGTGTCGGAGTGGAGAACTTTGTGTCTCAGTGTAGAACTAATTGTATGCCTGCATAGCTTACTGTTTCAGCAGAGAACTTCTTGCATGAGTGGGGATTTTAGTTTCTGAGTGGAGATTGTAGTCTATGAGTGGAGAGTCTCAGCAAGCTGAGTCTAAGCCCGAGAGTCCTTGCCCCTGAGTCTCAGCGAGAAAGTATAAACGCCAGTGTCTGTGAAAGAGTCTCAGCCGCAGAGTCTCAACCCCAGAGTCTAAGTTACGTTCTTGATCATGGTGTTTATGATTCGAAGTGTGAGGTGCAGAGTCTGAGCCACAGAGCCTCAGGCACATATCAGTCCCTAAGTCTGAACTGCAATGCCTTAGCCATAGAATTTCAGCAGCAGTTTCAGCCACATAGTGAGAGTCTGAGAGTCTCAGCCCCAGAGTCTCAGGCCCAGATTTTGAGGGCCACAGTCTCAGTCCCGGAGTGTCTGCCACAGAGTCTGAGCCTGAGAGTCTCAGCCCCAGCGTATCTGCCACAGAGTCTGAGCCTGAGAGTCTCAGCCAGAGTATCAGCTCCAAAACCTGAGCTCCAGAGTATCAACCCCACAGTCTTAGCTATAGTCTCAGCAACAATCTCAGCCACCGAGACCGAGTTTGAAGGTATCAGCTCAAAAGTCTGAGGCCTAGAGTCTCAGCCACGGTCTGAGTCTGAGAGTACCAGCTCCAGCGTCTGAGGCCCAGAGTCTCAGCCCCCATCTCATCCACGTAGTCTCAGCCCCTGAGTTTTAGCCCCTTAGTCCCAGCCCCAGCGTCTCTGCACCAGCATCTCTGCCGCAGAGTGTCAGCTCAGAGTATGGGCCCTGGAGTCTTAGCCAGGGAGTCTGAGCCACAGAGTGTCAGCTGAAGTGTCAGCCCCAGAGTCTGAATTCCAGAGTCGTAGACATAGAGTCTCAGCAGCAGCCTCAGCCACAGAGTCTGAATCTCAAAGTATCAGCTCCATAGTTTGGGGCTCAGAATCTAAGGCACCGTTTCATCCAGAGTCTCAGCCACAGTCTCAGCTACAGCATCTGAGTTTGAGAGTATCAGCTCTGAAGTCTGAGGCCCAGAGCCTCGGCCACTGTGTCAGCCACGGAGTCTAAATTACATAGTCCTGGCCACAGAGTCTGAGATTTGAAGTCTGAGACTCAGAGTCTGAACCACAGTCTCAGCCCCAAAGCCTGAACCCCAGAGCCCGAGCCTTAGAGCCTCAGCCCCAGAGTCTCAGCTGCAGAGTATCAGCCACAGTTTCAGCTCAGAGTTTGGGCCCTGGAGTCTTAGCCAGAGTCAGAGCCACAGAGTGTCAGCTAAAGTGTCAGCCCCAGAATCTGAATCCCAGAGTCGTAGACATAGAGTCTCAGCAGCAGCCTCAGCCACAGAGTCTGAGCCTGAAAGTATCACCTCCTAAGTTTGAGGCCCAGAGTCTAAGGCACTCTTTCAGACACAGACTCTCAGCCACAGAGTCTCAGCCACTGTCTCCGCTACAGACTGAGTCTGAGAGTATCAGCTCTGAAGTCTGAGGCCCAGAGTGTCAGCCGCCATGTCAGCCACGGAGTCTTAATTACAGAGTCTCGGTCACAGTCTTAGATTCAAAGTCTGAGACCCAGAGTATAAGCCACAGAGTTTCAGGCACAGTCTCAGCCCCATAGCCTGAATCCCAGAGCCTTAGCCCTAGAGTCTCAGCTGCAGAATCTTAGCCACAGTCTCAGCTCAGAGTATGGGCCCTGGAGTCTTAGCCACAGAGTCTGAGCTACAGAGTCTCAGCTGCGGTCTCCGCCCCAAAATCTGAATCCCAGAGTCTTAGTCACAGTCTCAGCCCTAAAGTCTGAACCCCAGAGTTGTAGCCAGAGTCTCATCCCCAAAGTCTGAATTCCATAGTCTTAGCCAAAGAGTCTCAGAAACATTCTTAGGCCTGAAGTCTGAGTCTGCAAGTATCAGTTCCAAAGTCTCAGGCCCAGAGTCTCAGTCGCTGTCTCAGCCACGGAGTTTCAAACACAGTCTCGGCTGTAGTCTGAGGCACAGAGTCTGAGTCCCAGATTGTCAGCGCTAGTCTGAGCCCTTGAATCTCAGTCCCTGAGTCTCAGCCTCAAAGTCTGAATCTCTGAGTCTCACCCATCTGAGCCAGAGAAAGACAAGCAGAAAATTAAAGCCACAGAGGACTCATGGAGCAAAACTAGTGAGCAGATACGGAAAAGCCAGGACACTTTCCGAGCAGCCAGGCAGCAACTTTGGTGCAGATAGGGAGCAATCAAGGAGCAGCCACAGAGCCAGATCCAAGTAAGACAAAAACCCAGCTGTGGCTCATCAGGGTGCTTTTATCCCTGCTGGTGGTTTGCCCCTCCCCACACCCCATTGAGGGAGGGGTTGCGGGTGGGGCCTGTGGTATATGAGGCACAGCCTCTGCTCAGTGAGCTCATTTGAGGTTCAGCTCTCATCAGGCAAAGTTCTCTGTGTTGGCTCAGGTTTTGTGGCCTGGGAGCTTTGTGGGTTATTTGAGGTGTGATTCTGGGGGGGCTTTTGCAAGGGTCTTGTCTCATTTAAGACCTTCTGGCCACGTTAAGACTTACTAGTGCATGCATTATGAAGTATCATTGTGTAGAGAGTTTTTTAGGTGTTGTATTTGTAGGTGGTGATGAGGGAAAGTGAACTGTGTGGGAGGACTCAGGGGGAGAAGTTGTGGTAAAGGTAATCTGTGCTCCATGTCCCCATTATTGTGTATCAGTCCTGTTTTACTTTGCAGATGATGAAGAGGTGTGTGGGCAGAGAAGGAACACAGCGGCTATCGACAAGAGGTTGTTCTCAAGGGTGGTTTAGGACCTCTGTTCTCGTGAAAGGTAAGCAAATGGAACAGGCCCGGAGAGAGTCAGGAAACAGTCGTAAGGTCAGAGTGGGAGAAAGGTTGTTGAAGAGGGGCTCTCTTTGGGCAGGGAAAGGGAGGCAGTTCGTGCTCATTGTCAGCTTTTATCAGTGTACGAAGCTAAAGCACAGCTGTGGCTCGTGCCTCAGACTCTCGAGGTTGTGTGTAAGATGGTAGTGCAGTGTGTTCAGCTGCAGTCAGTGCTGTATGTGATTGGAGAACTTAATATGTGCCTCGGGAATTTAAACTATACCTGGAGAATTTAATCTGTGACAGGAAAATTTATTCTGTGCCTGGGGAATTTAGTCTGTGCCTGCAGAATCTGTGGTTGGAGAAATCAATCTGTGCTCGGGGAAGCTGGTCTGTGCCTGGGGCTTTTAAGTCTACTCTAGTCTGTGCTGGGATGTTTGTAGTCTCCTCTAGTGTAGTCTGTGCCTGGATGTTTTTAGTCTCTCCTAATCTCAACCTGGAGGTTTTAATTCTTGCCTGGTCTAGTCTCGGTCTGGAGGTATTTAATCTTGACTTGTCTGTGCCTGTAGGTTTTTAGCCTCATGTAGTCTCTGCCTGGATGTTTTTAGCCTAGTCTAGTGTTTGCCTGGAACTTTAATTCTGATCTAGTCTGTGCCTGGAGGTTTTAAGTCTGGTCTAGACTATCCCAGAGGGTTTTAAGTCTCACATACTCTTTGCCTGGAGGTTTTTAGTCTCGTCTAGTCTGAGCCTGGAGGTTTATAGTCTCATCTAATCTGTGCCTGGATGTTTTTATTCTAGTCTTGTCAAGTCTGTGCCTGGAGGTTTTTATTCTGGTCTAGTCTGTGCCTGGAGGGTTTTTATTCTGGTCTAGTCTGTGCCTGGAGGTTTTTATTCTTATCTAGTCTGTGCCTGGGGGTTCTTAGTCTCATCTAGTCTGTGCCTGGAGGTTTTTAGTGTAGTCAAGTCAAGTCTGTGCCTGGAGGTTTTTATTCTGGTCTAGTTTCTGCCTTGAGGTTTTTATTCTGGTCTAGTCTGTGCCTGGATTTTTTTATTCTGGCCTAGTCTGCGCCTGGAGGTCTTTATTCTGGTCCAGTCTGTGCCAGGAAATATTTTGTCTAGGCTAGTCTGTGCCTGGAGGTTTTTAGACACGTCTAATCTGTGCCTGGAGGTTTTTATTCTGGTCTAGTCTTTGCCTGGAAGATTTTATTCATATCTAGTCTGTGCCTGGAGGTTTTTACTTTCATCTTGTCTGTTCCTGGAGTTTTTTAGTCTAGTCTAGTGTAGTCTCTGCCCGGAGGTTTTTATTCTTATCTAGTTTGTGCCTGGAGGTCTTTATTCTGGTCCAGTCTGTGCCAGGGGATATTTTGTCTAGTCTAGTCTGTGCCTGTAGGTTTCTAGCCACATCTAGTTTGTGCCTGGAGGTGTTTAGTCTCGTCTAGTTTGTGCCTGGAGGTTTTTAGTCTGGTCTAGTCTGTGCCTGGGGGTTCTTAGTCTCATCTAGTCTGTGCCTGGAGGTTTTTAGTCTCGTCTAGTCTGTGCCTGGAGGTTTTTATTCTGGCCCAGTCTGTGCCAGGACATATTTTGTCTTGGCTAGTCTGTGCCTGTAGTTTTTTAGAGACGTCTAGCCTGTGCCTGGAGGTTTTTAGTCTCGTCTAGTCTGTGCCTGGAGGTTTTTATTCTTATCTAGTCTGTGCCTGGGGGTTCTTAGACTCATCTAGTCTGTACCTGGAGGTTTTTAGTCTCATCTAGTCTGTGCCTGGAGGTTTTTAGTCTTGTCAAGTCTACTCTGTGCCTGGAGGTTTTTATTCTGGTCTAGTCTGTGAGTGGACGTTTTTACTCTGGTCTAGTCTGTGCCTATAGGTCTTTATTCTGGTCCAGTCTGTGCCAGGAGATATTTTGTCTTTTCTAGTCTGTGCCTGTAGGTTTTTATGCACGTCTAGTCTGTGCATGGAGGTTTTTAGTCTCATCTAGTCTGTGCCTGGAGGTTTTTAGTCTCATCTAGTCTGTGCCTTTATGTTTTTAGTCTAGTCAAGTGAAGTCTGTGCCTGGAGGGTTTTATTCTGGTCTAGTTTGTGCCTGGAGGGTTTTATTCTTGTCTAGTCTTTGCCTGGAGGTTTTTATTCTGGTCCAGTCTGTGCCAGGAGATATTTTGTCTTGGCTAGTCTGTGCCTGGAGGTTTTTAGTCTCGTCTAGTCTGTGCCTGGAGGTTTTTAGTCTCGTCTAGTCTGTGCCTGGAGGTTTTTAGTCTGGTCTAGTCTGTGCCTGGGGGTTCTTAGTCTCATCTAGTCTGTGCCTGGAGGTTTTTAGTCTCGTCTAGTCTGTGCGTGGAGGTTTTTATTCTTTTCTAGTCTGTGCCTGGGGGTTTTTAGTCATATCTTGTCTGTGCCTGGAGGTTTTTAGTCTAGTCAAGTCAAGTCTGTGCCTGGAGGGTTTTATTCTGGTCTAGTTTGTGCCTGGAGGTTTTTATTCTGGTCCGGAAGGTGCCAGGAGATATTTTGTCTTGGCTAGTCTGTGCCTGTAGGTTTTTATTCTCGTCTAGTCTGTGCCTGGAGGTTTTTATTCTTATCTAGTCTGTGCCTGGGGGTTCTTAGTCTCATCTAGTCTGTGCCTGGAGGTTTTTAGTCTCGTCTAGTCTGTGCCTGGAGGTCTTTTTTCTCGTCTAGTCTGTGCCTGGAGGTCTTTATTCTCGTCTAGTCTGTGCCTGGAGGTCTTTATTCTGGTCTAGTCTGTGCCAGGGGATATTTTGTCTAGTCTAGTCTGTGCCTGTAGGTTTCTAGACACATCTAGTCTGTGCTTGGTGGTTTTTATTCTTTTCTAGTTTGTGCCTGGAGGTTTTTAGTCTCATCTAGTCTGTGCCTGGAGGTTTTTAGTCTTGTCAAGTCTAGTCTGTGCCTGGAAGTTTATAGTCTCATCTAGTCTTTGCCTTTAGTATTTTATTCTTATCTAGTCTGTGCCTGGAGGTTTTTGGTCATATCTAGTCTGTGCCTATAGGTTTTTAGACTACTCAAGTCAAGTCAGTGCCTGGAGGGTTTTATTCTGGTCTAGTCTGTGCCTGGAGGTTTTCATTCTGGTCTAGACTGTGCCTGGAGGATTATAGTCACATCTAGTCTGTGCCTGGGCGTTTTTAGTCATATCTAGTCTGTGCCTGGAGGTTTTTAGTCACATCATGTCTGTGGCTGGAGGTTTTTAGTCTAGTCTAGTGTAGTCTGTGCCTGGAGGTTTTTATTCTGGTCTAGTCTGTGCCCTGAGGTTTTTATTCTGTTCTAGTCTGTGCCTGGAGATATTTTGTCTCGGCTAGTTTGTGCCTGTAGGTTTTTAGGCACGTCTAGTCTGTGCCTGGAGGTTTTTATTCTGGTCCAGAAGGTGCCAGGAGATATTTTGTCTTGGCTAGTCTGTGCCTGTAGGTTTTTAGGCACATCTAGTCTGTGCCTGGAGGTTTTTAGTCTCGTCTAGTCTGTGCGTGGAGGTTTTTATTCTTTTCTAGTCTGTGCCTGGGGGTTCTTAGTCTCATCTAGTCTGTGCCTTTATGTTTTTAGTCTAGTCAAGTCTGTGCCTGGAGGGTTTTATTCTTTTCTTGTCTGTGCCTAGAGGTTTTTATTCTGGTCTAGTCTGTGCCTGGAGGTTTTTATTCTGGTCTAGACTGTGCTTGAGGATTTTATTCTAATCTGGTCTGTGCCTAGGGGTTTTTAGTCTCATCTTGTCTGTGCCTGGAGGTTTTTATTCTGGTTTAGTTTGTGCCTGGCGGGTTTTTATTCTTGTCAAGTCTGTGCCTGTAGGTTTTTAGTCTCGTCTAGTCTGTGCCTGTAGGTTTTTAGTCTCGTCTAGTCTGTGCCTGGAGGTTTTTAGTCTCGTCTAGTCTGTGCCTGGAGGATTTAGTCTCGTCTAGTCTGTGCCTGGGGGTTTTTAGACTCGTCTAGTCTGTGCCTGGGGGTTTTTAGACTCGTCTAGTCTGTGCCTGGGGGTTTTTAGACTCGTCTAGTCTGTGCCTGGGGGTTTTTAGTCTCGTCTAGTCTGTGCCTGGGGGTTTTTAGTCTGGTCTAGTCTGTGCCTGGAGGGTTTTAGTCTGGTCTAGTCTGTGCCTGGAGGGTTTTAGTCTGGTCTAGTCTGTGCCTGGAGTGTTTTAGTCTGGTCTAGTCTGTGCCTGAAGGGTTTTAGTCTGGTCTAGTCTGTGCCTGGAGGTTTTTAGTCTGGTCTAGTCTGTGCCTGGAGGTTTTTAGTCTGGTCTAGTCTGTGCCTGGAGGTTTTTAGTCTGGTCTAGTCTGTGCACTGAAGTTTTTATTCTGGTCTAGTCTGTGCCCTGAGGTTTTTATTCTGGTCCAGTCTGTGCCAGGACATATTTTGTCTAGGCTAGTCTGTGCCTGTAGGTTTCTAGAATATCTAGTCTGTGCCTGGAGGATTTTAGTCTCGCCTAATCTGTGCCTGGAAGTATATAATCTCATCTAGTCTGTGCCTGGAGGTTTTTAGTCTCGTCTAGTCTGTGCGTGGAGGTTTTTAGTCATATCTAGTCTGTGCCTGGAGGTTTTTAGTCTAGTCAAGTTAAGTCTGTGCCTGAAGGTTTTTATTCTGGTCTACTCTGTGCCTGGAGGTCTTTATTCTGGTCCAGAAGGTGCCAGGAGATATTTTGTCTTGGCTAGTCTGTGCCTGTCGGTTTTTAGACACGTCTAGTCTGTGCGTGGAGGTTTTTAGTCATATCTAGTCTGTGCGTGGAGGTTTTGAGTCTAGGCAAGTCTACTCTGTGTCTGGAGGATTTTAGTCTCGTCTAGTCTGTGCCTGGAGGTTTCTAGTCTCGTCTAGTCTGTGCCTGGGGGTTATTAGACTCGTCTAGTCTGTGCCTGGGGGTTATTAGACTCGTCTAGTCTGTGCCTGGGGGTTATTAGACTCGTCTAGTCTGTGCCTGGGGGTTATTAGACTCGTCTAGTCTGTGCCTGAAGGTTATTAGACTCATCTAGTCTGTGCCTGGAGGTTTTTAGACTCGTCTAGTCTGTGCCTGGAGGTTTTTAGTCTCATCTAGTCTGTGCCTGGACGTCTTTACTCTGGTCCAGTCTGTGCCTGGATATTTTGTCGAGGCTAGGCTGTGCCTGTGGGTTTTTAGACACGTCTACTCTGTGCCTAGAGGTTTTTAGTCTCGTCTAGTCTTTGCCTTGATAATTTTATTCATATCTTGTCTGTGCCTCGGGGTTTTTACTGTCATCTTGTCTGTGCCTGGAGTTTCTTAGTCTAGTCTAGTGTAGTCTGTGCCCGGAGGTTTTTATTCTGGTCTAGTTTGTGCCTGGAGGACTTTATTCTGGTTCAGTCTGTGCCAGCGGATATTTTTCTAGTCTAGTCTGTGCCTGTAGGTTTCTAGACACATCTAGTCTGTGCCTGTAGGTTTTTATTCTCGTCTAGTTTGTGCCTGGAGGTTTATAGTCTCATCTAGTCTGTGCGTGGAGGTTTTTAGTCATATCTAGTCAGTGCCTGCAGGTTTTTAGTCTAGTCAAGTTAAGTCTGTGCCTGGAGGGTTTTATTCTGTTCAAGTTTGTGCCTGGAGGTTTTTATTCTGGTCTAGTCTGTGCCTGGAGGTTTTTATTCTGGTCTAGTCTGTGCCTGGAGGTTTTTATTCTGGTCTAGACTGTGCCTGGAGGATTTTATTCTGGTCTAGACTGTGCCTGGAGGATTTTATTCTGGTCCAGTCTGTGCCAGGACATATTTTGTCTCGGCTAGTTAGTGCCTGTAGGTTTCTAGACATATCTAGCCTGTGCCTGGAAGTTTATAGTCTCGTCTAGTCTGTGCCTGGAGTTTTTTAGTCTCGTCTAGTCTGTGCCTGGAGGTTTTTAGTCTCGTCTAGTCTGTGCCTGGAGGTTTTCAGTCTAGTCTAGTCAAGTCTGTGCCTGGAGGGTTTTATTCTTTTCTAGTCTGTGCCTAGAGGTTTTTATTCTGGTCTAGTCTCTGCCTGGAGGTTTTTATTCTGGTCTAGACTGTGCCTGGAGGATTTTATTCTAATCTAGTCTGTGACTGGGGGTTTTTAGTCTCATCTTGTCTGTGCCTGGAGGTTTTTAGTCTAGTAAAGTCAAGTCTGTGCCTGGAGGTTTTTATTCTGGTCTAGTTTTTGCCCTCAGGTTTTTATTCTGGTCTAGTCTGTGCCTGGAGGTTTTTATTCTGGTCTAGTCTGTGCCTATAGGTCTTTATTCTGGTCCGGTCTGTGCCAGGAGATATTTTGTCTCGGCTAGTTTGTGCCTGGAGGTTTCTAGACATATCTAGCCTGTGCCTGGAGGTTTTTAGTCTCGTCTAGTCTGTGCCTAGAGGTTTTTAGTCTCGTCTAGTCTGTGCCTAGAGGTTTTTAGTCTCGTCTAGTCTGTGCCTGGAGGTTTTCAGTCTAGTCTAGTCAAGTCTGTGCCTGGAGGGTTTTATTCTTTTCTAGTCTGTGCCTAGAGGTTTTTATTCTGGTCTAGTCTGTGCCTGGAGGTTTTTATTCTGGTCTAGACTGTGCCTGAAGGATTTTATTCTAATCCAGTCTGTGCCTGGAGGTTTTGAGTCTCGTCTAGTCTGTGCCTGGTGGTTTTTAGTCTCGTCTAGTCTGTGCCTGGAAGATTTTATTCTGGTCCAGTCTGTGCCAGGACATATTTTGTCTCGACTAGTTAGTGCCTGTAGGTTTCTAGACATATCTAGCCTGTGCCTGGAAGTTTATAGTCTCATCTAGTCTGTGCCTGGAGGCTTTTAGTCTCATCTAGTCTGTGCCTGGAGGTTTTTAGTCTCGTCTAGTCTGTGCCTGGAGGTTTTTATTCTAGGCAAGTCAAGTCTGTGCCTGGAGGTTTTTAGTCTCGTCTAGTCTGTGCCTGGAGGTTTTTAGTCTCGTCTAGTCTGTGCCTGGAGGTTTTTAGTCTCGTCTAGTCTGTGCCTGGAGGGTTTTTATTCTAGTGAAGTCTAGTCTGTGCCTGGAGGTTTTTAGTCTCGTCTAGTCTGCGCCTGGGGGATTTTAGTCTCGTCTAGTCTGTGCCTGGAGGTTTTTAGTCTCGTCTAGTCTGTGCCTGGAGGTTTTTAGTCTCGTCTAGTCTGTGCCTGGAGGTTTTTAGTCTGGTCTAGTCTGGTCCTGGAGGTTTTTAGTCTCGTTAAGTCTGTGCCTGGAGGCTTTTAGTCTGGTCTAGTCTGTGCCTGGAGGTTTTTAGACTCGTCTAGTCTGTGCCTGGGGGTATTTAGACTCGTCTAGTCTGTGCCAGGGGGTTTTTAGACTCGTCTAGTCTGTGCCAGGGGGTTTTTAGACTCGTCTAGTCTGTGCCTGGGGGTTTTTAGACTCGTCTAGTCTGTGCCTGGGGGTTTTTATTCTGGTCCAGTCTGTGCCAGGAGATATTTTGTCTTGGCTAGTCTGTGCCTGGAGGTTTTTAGTCTCGTCTAGTCTGTGCCTGGAGGTTTTTAGTCTCGTCTAGTCTGTGCCTGGAGGTTTTTAGTCTGGTCTAGTCTGTGCCTGGGGGTTCTTAGTCTCATCTAGTCTGTGCCTGGAGGTTTTTAGTCTCGTCTAGTCTGTGCGTGGAGGTTTTTATTCTTTTCTAGTCTGTGCCTGGGGGTTTTTAGTCATATCTTGTCTGTGCCTGGAGGTTTTTAGTCTAGTCAAGTCAAGTCTGTGCCTGGAGGGTTTTATTCTGGTCTAGTTTGTGCCTGGAGGTTTTTATTCTGGTCCGGAAGGTGCCAGGAGATATTTTGTCTTGGCTAGTCTGTGCCTGTAGGTTTTTATTCTCGTCTAGTCTGTGCCTGGAGGTTTTTATTCTTATCTAGTCTGTGCCTGGGGGTTCTTAGTCTCATCTAGTCTGTGCCTGGAGGTTTTTAGTCTCGTCTAGTCTGTGCCTGGAGGTCTTTTTTCTCGTCTAGTCTGTGCCTGGAGGTCTTTATTCTCGTCTAGTCTGTGCCTGGAGGTCTTTATTCTGGTCTAGTCTGTGCCAGGGGATATTTTGTCTAGTCTAGTCTGTGCCTGTAGGTTTCTAGACACATCTAGTCTGTGCTTGGTGGTTTTTATTCTTTTCTAGTTTGTGCCTGGAGGTTTTTAGTCTCATCTAGTCTGTGCCTGGAGGTTTTTAGTCTTGTCAAGTCTAGTCTGTGCCTGGAAGTTTATAGTCTCATCTAGTCTTTGCCTTTAGTATTTTATTCTTATCTAGTCTGTGCCTGGAGGTTTTTGGTCATATCTAGTCTGTGCCTATAGGTTTTTAGACTACTCAAGTCAAGTCAGTGCCTGGAGGGTTTTATTCTGGTCTAGTCTGTGCCTGGAGGTTTTCATTCTGGTCTAGACTGTGCCTGGAGGATTATAGTCACATCTAGTCTGTGCCTGGGCGTTTTTAGTCATATCTAGTCTGTGCCTGGAGGTTTTTAGTCACATCATGTCTGTGGCTGGAGGTTTTTAGTCTAGTCTAGTGTAGTCTGTGCCTGGAGGTTTTTATTCTGGTCTAGTCTGTGCCCTGAGGTTTTTATTCTGTTCTAGTCTGTGCCTGGAGATATTTTGTCTCGGCTAGTTTGTGCCTGTAGGTTTTTAGGCACGTCTAGTCTGTGCCTGGAGGTTTTTATTCTGGTCCAGAAGGTGCCAGGAGATATTTTGTCTTGGCTAGTCTGTGCCTGTAGGTTTTTAGGCACATCTAGTCTGTGCCTGGAGGTTTTTAGTCTCGTCTAGTCTGTGCGTGGAGGTTTTTATTCTTTTCTAGTCTGTGCCTGGGGGTTCTTAGTCTCATCTAGTCTGTGCCTTTATGTTTTTAGTCTAGTCAAGTCTGTGCCTGGAGGGTTTTATTCTTTTCTTGTCTGTGCCTAGAGGTTTTTATTCTGGTCTAGTCTGTGCCTGGAGGTTTTTATTCTGGTCTAGACTGTGCTTGAGGATTTTATTCTAATCTGGTCTGTGCCTAGGGGTTTTTAGTCTCATCTTGTCTGTGCCTGGAGGTTTTTATTCTGGTTTAGTTTGTGCCTGGCGGGTTTTTATTCTTGTCAAGTCTGTGCCTGTAGGTTTTTAGTCTCGTCTAGTCTGTGCCTGTAGGTTTTTAGTCTCGTCTAGTCTGTGCCTGGAGGTTTTTAGTCTCGTCTAGTCTGTGCCTGGAGGATTTAGTCTCGTCTAGTCTGTGCCTGGGGGTTTTTAGAATCGTCTAGTCTGTGCCTGGGGGTTTTTAGACTCGTCTAGTCTGTGCCTGGGGGTTTTTAGACTCGTCTAGTCTGTGCCTGGGGGTTTTTAGTCTCGTCTAGTCTGTGCCTGGGGGTTTTTAGTCTGGTCTAGTCTGTGCCTGGAGGGTTTTAGTCTGGTCTAGTCTGTGCCTGGAGGGTTTTAGTCTGGTCTAGTCTGTGCCTGGAGTGTTTTAGTCTGGTCTAGTCTGTGCCTGAAGGGTTTTAGTCTGGTCTAGTCTGTGCCTGGAGGTTTTTATTCTGGTCTAGTCTGTGCCTGGAGGTTTTTAGTCTGGTCTAGTCTGTGCCTGGAGGTTTTTAGTCTGGTCTAGTCTGTGCACTGAAGTTTTTATTCTGGTCTAGTCTGTGCCCTGAGGTTTTTATTCTGGTCCAGTCTGTGCCAGGACATATTTTGTCTCGGCTAGTTAGTGCCTGTAGGTTTCTAGACATATCTAGCCTGTGCCTGGAAGTTTATAGTCTCGTCTAGTCTGTGCCTGGAGTTTTTTAGTCTCGTCTAGTCTGTGCCTGGAGGTTTTTAGTCTCGTCTAGTCTGTGCCTGGAGGTTTTCAGTCTAGTCTAGTCAAGTCTGTGCCTGGAGGGTTTTATTCTTTTCTAGTCTGTGCCTAGAGGTTTTTATTCTGGTCTAGTCTCTGCCTGGAGGTTTTTATTCTGGTCTAGACTGTGCCTGGAGGATTTTATTCTAATCTAGTCTGTGACTGGGGGTTTTTAGTCTCATCTTGTCTGTGCCTGGAGGTTTTTAGTCTAGTAAAGTCAAGTCTGTGCCTGGAGGTTTTTATTCTGGTCTAGTTTTTGCCCTCAGGTTTTTATTCTGGTCTAGTCTGTGCCTGGAGGTTTTTATTCTGGTCTAGTCTGTGCCTATAGGTCTTTATTCTGGTCCGGTCTGTGCCAGGAGATATTTTGTCTCGGCTAGTTTGTGCCTGGAGGTTTCTAGACATATCTAGCCTGTGCCTGGAGGTTTTTAGTCTCGTCTAGTCTGTGCCTAGAGGTTTTTAGTCTCGTCTAGTCTGTGCCTAGAGGTTTTTAGTCTCGTCTAGTCTGTGCCTGGAGGTTTTCAGTCTAGTCTAGTCAAGTCTGTGCCTGGAGGGTTTTATTCTTTTCTAGTCTGTGCCTAGAGGTTTTTATTCTGGTCTAGTCTGTGCCTGGAGGTTTTTATTCTGGTCTAGACTGTGCCTGAAGGATTTTATTCTAATCCAGTCTGTGCCTGGAGGTTTTGAGTCTCGTCTAGTCTGTGCCTGGTGGTTTTTAGTCTCGTCTAGTCTGTGCCTGGAAGATTTTATTCTGGTCCAGTCTGTGCCAGGACATATTTTGTCTCGACTAGTTAGTGCCTGTAGGTTTCTAGACATATCTAGCCTGTGCCTGGAAGTTTATAGTCTCATCTAGTCTGTGCCTGGAGGCTTTTAGTCTCATCTAGTCTGTGCCTGGAGGTTTTTAGTCTCGTCTAGTCTGTACCTGGAGGTTTTTATTCTAGGCAAGTCAAGTCTGTGCCTGGAGGTTTTTAGTCTCGTCTAGTCTGTGCCTGGAGGTTTTTAGTCTCGTCTAGTCTGTGCCTGGAGGTTTTTAGTCTCGTCTAGTCTGTGCCTGGAGGGTTTTTATTCTAGTGAAGTCTAGTCTGTGCCTGGAGGTTTTTAGTCTCGTCTAGTCTGTGCCTGGGGGATTTTAGTCTCGTCTAGTCTGTGCCTGGAGGTTTTTAGTCTCGTCTAGTCTGTGCCTGGAGGTTTTTAGTCTCGTCTAGTCTGTGCCTGGAGGTTTTTAGTCTGGTCTAGTCTGGTCCTGGAGGTTTTTAGTCTCGTTAAGTCTGTGCCTGGAGGCTTTTAGTCTGGTCTAGTCTGTGCCTGGAGGTTTTTAGACTCGTCTAGTCTGTGCCTGGGGGTATTTAGACTCGTCTAGTCTGTGCCAGGGGGTTTTTAGACTCGTCTAGTCTGTGCCTGGGGGTTTTTAGACTCGTCTAGTCTGTGCCTGGGGGTTTTTAGACTCGTCTAGTCTGTGCCTGGGGGTTTTTATTCTGGTCCAGTCTGTGCCAGGAGATATTTTGTCTTGGCTAGTCTGTGCCTGGAGGTTTTTAGTCTCGTCTAGTCTGTGCCTGGAGGTTTTTAGTCTCGTCTAGTCTGTGCCTGGGGGTTTATAGTCTGGTCTAGTCTGTGCCTGGGGGTTCTTAGTCTCATCTAGTCTGTGCCTGGAGGTTTTTAGTCTCGTCTAGTCTGTGCGTGGAGGTTTTTATTCTTTTCTAGTCTGTGCCTGGGGGTTTTTAGTCATATCTTGTCTGTGCCTGGAGGTTTTTAGTTTAGTCAAGTCAAGTCTGTGCCTGGAGGGTTTTATTCTGGTCTAGTTTGTGCCTGGAGGTTTTTATTCCTGTCCGGAAGGTGCCAGGAGATATTTTGTCTTGGCTAGTCTGTGCCTGTAGGTTTTTATTCTCGTCTAGTCTGTGCCTGGAGGTTTTTATTCTTATCTAGTCTGTGCCTGGGGGTTCTTAGTCTCATCTAGTCTGTGCCTGGAGGTTTTTAGTCTCGTCTAGTCTGTGCCTGGAGGTCTTTTTTCTCGTCTAGTCTGTGCCTGGAGGTCTTTATTCTCGTCTAGTCTGTGCCTGGAGGTCTTTATTCTGGTCTAGTCTGTGCCAGGGGATATTTTGTCTAGTCTAGTCTGTGCCTGTAGGTTTCTAGACACATCTAGTCTGTGCTTGGTGGTTTTTATTCTTTTCTAGTTTGTGCCTGGAGGTTTTTAGTCTCATCTAGTCTGTGCCTGGAGGTTTTTAGTCTTGTCAAGTCTAGTCTGTGCCTGGAAGTTTATAGTCTCATCTAGTCTTTGCCTTTAGTATTTTATTCTTATCTAGTCTGTGCCTGGAGGTTTTTGGTCATATCTAGTCTGTGCCTATAGGTTTTTAGACTACTCAAGTCAAGTCAGTGCCTGGAGGGTTTTATTCTGGTCTAGTCTGTGCCTGGAGGTTTTCATTCTGGTCTAGACTGTGCCTGGAGGATTATAGTCACATCTAGTCTGTGCCTGGGCGTTTTTAGTCATATCTAGTCTGTGCCTGGAGGTTTTTAGTCACATCATGTCTGTGGCTGGAGGTTTTTAGTCTAGTCTAGTGTAGTCTGTGCCTGGAGGTTTTTATTCTGGTCTAGTCTGTGCCCTGAGGTTTTTATTCTGTTCTAGTCTGTGCCTGGAGATATTTTGTCTCGGCTAGTTTGTGCCTGTAGGTTTTTAGGCACGTCTAGTCTGTGCCTGGAGGTTTTTATTCTGGTCCAGAAGGTGCCAGGAGATATTTTGTCTTGGCTAGTCTGTGCCTGTAGGTTTTTAGGCACATCTAGTCTGTGCCTGGAGGTTTTTAGTCTCGTCTAGTCTGTGCGTGGAGGTTTTTATTCTTTTCTAGTCTGTGCCTGGGGGTTCTTAGTCTCATCTAGTCTGTGCCTTTATGTTTTTAGTCTAGTCAAGTCTGTGCCTGGAGGGTTTTATTCTTTTCTTGTCTGTGCCTGGAGGTTTTTATTCTGGTCTAGACTGTGCTTGAGGATTTTATTCTAATCTGGTCTGTGCCTAGGGGTTTTTAGTCTCATCTTGTCTGTGCCTGGAGGTTTTTATTCTGGTTTAGTTTGTGCCTGGCGGGTTTTTATTCTTGTCAAGTCTGTGCCTGTAGGTTTTTAGTCTCGTCTAGTCTGTGCCTGTAGGTTTTTAGTCTCGTCTAGTCTGTGCCTGGAGGTTTTTAGTCTCGTCTAGTCTGTGCCTGGAGGATTTAGTCTCGTCTAGTCTGTGCCTGGGGGTTTTTAGACTCGTCTAGTCTGTGCCTGGGGGTTTTTAGACTCGTCTAGTCTGTGCCTGGGGGTTTTTAGACTCGTCTAGTCTGTGCCTGGGGGTTTTTAGTCTCGTCTAGTCTGTGCCTGGGGGTTTTTAGTCTGGTCTAGTCTGTGCCTGGAGGGTTTTAGTCTGGTCTAGTCTGTGCCTGGAGGGTTTTAGTCTGGTCTAGTCTGTGCCTGGAGTGTTTTAGTCTGGTCTAGTCTGTGCCTGAAGGGTTTTAGTCTGGTCTAGTCTGTGCCTGGAGGTTTTTAGTCTGGTCTAGTCTGTGCCTGGAGGTTTTTAGTCTGGTCTAGTCTGTGCCTGGAGGTTTTTAGTCTGGTCTAGTCTGTGCACTGAAGTTTTTATTCTGGTCTAGTCTGTGCCCTGAGGTTTTTATTCTGGTCCAGTCTGTGCCAGGACATATTTTGTCTAGGCTAGTCTGTGCCTGTAGGTTTCTAGAATATCTAGTCTGTGCCTGGAGGATTTTAGTCTCGCCTAATCTGTGCCTGGAAGTATATAATCTCATCTAGTCTGTGCCTGGAGGTTTTTAGTCTCGTCTAGTCTGTGCGTGGAGGTTTTTAGTCATATCTAGTCTGTGCCTGGAGGTTTTAGTCTAGTCAAGTTAAGTCTGTGCCTGAAGGTTTTTATTCTGGTCTACTCTGTGCCTGGAGGTCTTTATTCTGGTCCAGAGGGTGCCAGGAGATATTTTGTCTTGGCTAGTCTGTGCCTGTCGGTTTTTAGACACGTCTAGTCTGTGCGTGGAGGTTTTTAGTCATATCTAGTCTGTGCGTGGAGGTTTTGAGTCTAGGCAAGTCTACTCTGTGTCTGGAGGATTTTAGTCTCGTCTAGTCTGTGCCTGGAGGTTTCTAGTCTCGTCTAGTCTGTGCCTGGGGGTTATTAGACTCGTCTAGTCTGTGCCTGGGGGTTATTAGACTCGTCTAGTCTGTGCCTGGGGGTTATTAGACTCGTCTAGTCTGTGCCTGGGGGTTATTAGACTCGTCTAGTCTGTGCCTGAAGGTTATTAGACTCATCTAGTCTGTGCCTGGAGGTTTTTAGACTCGTCTAGTCTGTGCCTGGAGGTTTTTAGTCTCATCTAGTCTGTGCCTGGACGTCTTTACTCTGGTCCAGTCTGTGCCTGGATATTTTGTCGAGGCTAGGCTGTGCCTGTGGGTTTTTAGACACGTCTACTCTGTGCCTAGAGGTTTTTAGTCTCGTCTAGTCTTTGCCTTGATAATTTTATTCATATCTTGTCTGTGCCTCGGGGTTTTTACTGTCATCTTGTCTGTGCCTGGAGTTTCTTAGTCTAGTCTAGTGTAGCCTGTGCCCGGAGGTTTTTATTCTGGTCTAGTTTGTGCCTGGAGGACTTTATTCCGGTTCAGTCTGTGCCAGCGGATATTTTTCTAGTCTAGTCTGTGCCTGTAGGTTTCTAGACACATCTAGTCTGTGCCTGTAGGTTTTTATTCTCGTCTAGTTTGTGCCTGGAGGTTTATAGTCTCATCTAGTCTGTGCGTGGAGGTTTTTAGTCATATCTAGTCAGTGCCAGCAGGTTTTTAGTCTAGTCAAGTTAAGTCTGTGCCTGGAGGGTTTTATTCTGTTCAAGTCTGTGCCTGGAGGTTTTTATTCTGGTCTAGTCTGAGCCTGGAGGTTTTTATTCTGGTCTAGTCTGAGCCTGGAGGTTTTTATTCTGGTCTAGTCTGTGCCTGGAGGTTTTTATTCTGGTCTAGACTGTGCCTGGAGGATTTTATTCTGGTCTAGACTGTGCCTGGAGGATTTTATTCTGGTCCAGTCTGTGCCAGGACATATTTTGTCTCGGCTAGTTAGTGCCTGTAGGTTTCTAGACATATCTAGCCTGTGCCTGGAAGTTTATAGTCTCGTCTAGTCTGTGCCTGGAGTTTTTTAGTCTCGTCTAGTCTGTGCCTGGAGGTTTTTAGTCTCGTCTAGTCTGTGCCTGGAGGTTTTCAGTCTAGTCTAGTCAAGTCTGTGCCTGGAGGGTTTTATTCTTTTCTAGTCTGTGCCTAGAGGTTTTTATTCTGGTCTAGTCTCTGCCTGGAGGTTTTTATTCTGGTCTAGACTGTGCCTGGAGGATTTTATTCTAATCTAGTCTGTGACTGGGGGTTTTTAGTCTCATCTTGTCTGTGCCTGGAGGTTTTTAGTCTAGTAAAGTCAAGTCTGTGCCTGGAGGTTTTTATTCTGGTCTAGTTTTTGCCCTCAGGTTTTTATTCTGGTCTAGTCTGTGCCTGGAGGTTTTTATTCTGGTCTAGTCTGTGCCTATAGGTCTTTATTCTGGTCCGGTCTGTGCCAGGAGATATTTTGTCTCGGCTAGTTTGTGCCTGGAGGTTTCTAGACATATCTAGCCTGTGCCTGGAGGTTTTTAGTCTCGTCTAGTCTGTGCCTAGAGGTTTTTAGTCTCGTCTAGTCTGTGCCTAGAGGTTTTTATTCTGGTCTAGTCTGTGCCTGGAGGTTTTTATTCTGGTCTAGACTGTGCCTGAAGGATTTTATTCTAATCCAGTCTGTGCCTGGAGGTTTTGAGTCTCGTCTAGTCTGTGCCTGGTGGTTTTTAGTCTCGTCTAGTCTGTGCCTGGAAGATTTTATTCTGGTCCAGTCTGTGCCAGGACATATTTTGTCTCGACTAGTTAGTGCCTGTAGGTTTCTAGACATATCTAGCCTGTGCCTGGAAGTTTATAGTCTCGTCTAGTCTGTGCCTGGAGGTTTTTAGTCTCATCTAGTCTGTGCCTGGAGGTTTTTAGTCTCGTCTAGTCTGTGCCTGGAGGTTTTTATTCTAGGCAAGTCAAGTCTGTGCCTGGAGGTTTTAGTCTCGTCTAGTCTGTGCCTGGAGGTTTTTAGTCTCGTCTAGTCTGTGCCTGGAGGTTTTTAGTCTCGTCTAGTCTGTGCCTGGAGGGTTTTTATTCTAGTGAAGTCTAGTCTGTGCCTGGAGGTTTTTAGTCTCGTCTAGTCTGTGCCTGGGGGATTTTAGTCTCGTCTAGTCTGTGCCTGGAGGTTTTTAGTCTCGTCTAGTCTGTGCCTGGAGGTTTTTAGTCTCGTCTAGTCTGTGCCTGGAGGTTTTTAGTCTGGTCTAGTCTGTGCCTGGAGGTTTTTAGTCTCGTTAAGTCTGTGCCTGGAGGCTTTTAGTCTGGTCTAGTCTGTGCCTGGAGGTTTTTAGACTCGTCTAGTCTGTGCCTGGGGGTATTTAGACTCGTCTAGTCTGTGCCAGGGGGTTTTTAGACTCGTCTAGTCTGTGCCAGGGGGTTTTTAGACTCGTCTAGTCTGTGCCTAGGGGTTTTTAGACTCGTCTAGTCTGTGCCTGGGGGTATTTAGACTCGTCTAGTCTGTGCCAGGGGGTTTTTAGACTCGTCTAGTCTGTGCCTGGGGGTTTTTAGACTCGTCTAGTCTGTGCCTGGGGGTTTTTAGACTCGTCTAGTCTGTGCCTGGGGGTTTTTAGACTCGTCTAGTCTGCGCCTGGAGGTTTTTAGTCTAGTCAAGTCAAGTCTGTGAATGGAGGGTTTTAGTCTCGTCTAGTCTGTGCCTGGAGGGTTTTAGTCTAGTCAAGTCAAGTCTGTGATTGGAGGGTTTTATTCTTTTCTAGTCTGTGCCTAGAGGTTTTTATTCTGGTCTAGTCTGTGCCTGGAGGTTTTTATTCTGGTCTAGTCTGTGCCTATAGGTCTTGATTCTGGTCCAGTCTGTGCCAGGAGATATTTTGTCTCGACTAGTTAGTGCCTGTAGGTTTCTAGACATATCTACCCTGTGCCTGGAAGTTTATAGTCTCGTCTAGTCTGTGCCTGGAGTTTTTTAGTCTCGTCTAGTCTGTGCCTGGGGGTTTTTAGACTCGTCTAGTCTGTGCCTGGGGGTTTTTAGACTCGTCTAGTCTGTGCCTGGGGGTTTTTAGACTCATCTAGTCTGTGCCTGGGGGTTTTTAGACTCGTCTAGTCTGTGCCTGGGGGTTTTTAGACTCGTCTAGTCTGTGCCTGGGGGTTTTTAGACTCGTCTAGTCTGTGCCTGGGGGTTTTTAGACTCGTCTAGTCTGTGCCTGGGGGTTTTTAGACTCGTCTAGTCTGTGCCTGGGGGTTTTTGGACTCGTCTAGTCTGTGCCTGGGGGTTTTTGGACTCGTCTAGTCTGTGCCTGGGGGTTTTTAGACTCGTCTAGTCTGTGCCTGGGGGTTTTTATTCTAGTCAAGTCAAGTCTGTGCCTGGAGGGTTTTAGTCTCGTCTAGTCTGTGCCTGGAGGGTTTTAGTCTAGTCAAGCCAAGTCTGTGCCTGGAGGGTTTTAGTCTCGTCTAGTCTGTGCCTGGAGGGTTTTAGTCTAGTCAAGCCAAGTCTGTGCCTGGAGGGTTTTAGTCTAGTCAAGCCAAGTCTGTGCCTGGGGGTTTTTAGACTCGTCTAGTCTGTGCCTGGGGGTTTTTAGACTCGTCTAGTCTGTGCCTGGGGGTTTTTAGACTCGTCTAGTCTGTGCCTGGGGGTTTTTAGACTCGTCTAGTCTGTGCCTGGGGGTTTTTAGACTCGTCTAGTCTGTGCCTGGGGGTTTTTGGACTCGTCTAGTCTGTGCCTGGGGGTTTTTGGACTCGTCTAGTCTGTGCCTGGGGGTTTTTAGACTCGTCTAGTCTGTGCCTGGGGGTTTTTAGACTCGTCTAGTCTGTGCCTGGGGGTTTTTATTCTAGTCAAGTCAAGTCTGTGCCTGGAGGGTTTTAGTCTCGTCTAGTCTGTGCCTGGAGGGTTTTAGTCTAGTCAAGCCAAGTCTGTGCCTGGAGGGTTTTAGTCTCGTCTAGTCTGTGCCTGGAGGGTTTTAGTCTAGTCAAGCCAAGTCTGTGCCTGGAGGGTTTTAGTCTAGTCAAGCCAAGTCTGTGCCTGGAGGGTTTTAGTCTCGTCTAGTCTGTGCCTGGAGGGTTTTAGTCTCGTCTAGTCTGTGCCTGGAGGGTTTTAGTCTCGTCTAGTCTGTGCCTGGAGGGTTTTATTCTGGTCTAGTCTGTGCCTGGAGGGTTTTAGTCTCGTCTAGTCTGTGCCTGGAGGTTTTTAGTCACGTCTAGTCTGTGCCTGGAGGTTTTTAGTCTCGTCTAGTCTGTGCCTGGAGGTTTTTAGTCTCGTCTAGTCTGTGCCTGGAGGTTTTTAGTCTGGTCTAGTCTGGTCCTGGAGGTTTTTAGTCTCGTTAAGTCTGTGCCTGGAGGCTTTTAGTCTGGTCTAGTCTGTGCCTGGAGGTTTTTAGACTCGTCTAGTCTGTGCCTGGGGGTATTTAGACTCGTCTAGTCTGTGCCAGGGGGTTTTTAGACTCGTCTAGTCTGTGCCAGGGGGTTTTTAGACTCGTCTAGTCTGTGCCTGGGGGTTTTTAGACTCGTCTAGTCTGTGCCTGGTGGTTTTTAGACTCGTCTAGTCTGTGCCTGGGGGTTTTTAGAATCGTCTAGTCTGTGCCTGGGGGTTTTTAGACTCGTCTAGTCTGCGCCTGGAGGTTTTTAGTCTAGTCAAGTCAAGTCTGTGAATGGAGGGTTTTAGTCTCGTCTAGTCTGTGCCTGGAGGGTTTTAGTCTAGTCAAGTCAAGTCTGTGATTGGAGGGTTTTATTCTTTTCTAGTCTGTGCCTAGAGGTTTTTATTCTGGTCTAGTCTGTGCCTGGAGGTTTTTATTCTGGTCTAGTCTGTGCCTATAGGTCTTGATTCTGGTCCAGTCTGTGCCAGGAGATATTTTGTCTCGACTAGTTAGTGCCTGTAGGTTTCTAGACATATCTATCCTGTGCCTGGAAGTTTATAGTCTCGTCTAGACTGTGCCTGGAGTTTTTTAGTCTCGTCTAGTCTGTGCCTGGAGGTTTTTAGTCTCGTCTAGTCTGTGCCTGGGGGTTTTTAGACTCGTCTAGTCTGTGCCTGGGGTTTTTTAGACTCGTCTAGTCTGTGCCTGGGCGTTTTTAGACTCGTCTAGTCTGTGCCTGGGGGTTTTTAGACTCGTCTAGTCTGTGCCTGGGGGTTTTTAGACTCGTCTAGTCTGTGCCTGGGGGTTTTTAGACTCGTCTAGTCTGTGCCTGGGGGTTTTTAGACTCGTCTAGTCTGTGCCTGGGGGTTTTTGGACTCGTCTAGTCTGTGCCTGGGGGTTTTTGGACTCGTCTAGTCTGTGCCTGGGGGTTTTTAGACTCGTCTAGTCTGTGCCTGGGGGTTTTTAGACTCGTCTAGTCTGTGCCTGGGGGTTTTTAGACTCGTCTAGTCTGTGCCTGGGGGTTTTTAGACTCGTCTAGTCTGTGCCTGGGGGTTTTTAGACTCGTCTAGTCTGTGCCTGGGGGTTTTTAGACTCGTCTAGTCTGTGCCTGGGGGTTTTTAGACTCGTCTAGTCTGTGCCTGGGGGTTTTTAGACTCGTCTAGTCTGTGCCTGGGGGTTTTTATTCTAGTCAAGTCAAGTCTGTGCCTGGAGGGTTTTAGTCTCGTCTAGTCTGTGCCTGGAGGGTTTTAGTCTAGTCAAGCCAAGTCTGTGCCTGGAGGGTTTTAGTCTCGTCTAGTCTGTGCCTGGAGGGTTTTAGTCTAGTCAAGCCAAATCTGTGCCTGGAGGGTTTTAGTCTAGTCAAGCCAAGTCTGTGCCTGGAGGGTTTTAGTCTCATCTAGTCTGTGCCTGGAGGGTTTTAGTCTCGTCTAGTCTGTGCCTGGAGGGTTTTAGTCTCGTCTAGTCTGTGCCTGGAGGGTTTTATTCTGGTCTAGTCTGTGCCTGGAGGGTTTTAGTCTCGTCTAGTCTGTGCCTGGAGGGTTTTAGTCTAGTCAAGTCAAATCTGTGCCTGGAGGGTTTTATTCTTTTCTAGTCTGTGCATAGAGGTTTTTATTCTGGTCTAGTCTGTGCCTGGAGGTTTTTATTCTGGTCTAGACTGTGCCTGGAGGATTTTATTCTGGTCCAGTCTGTGCCAGGACATATTTTGTCTCGGCTAGTTAGTGCCTGTAGGTTTCTAGACATATCTAGCCTGTGCCTGGAAGTTTATAGTCTCGTCTAGTCTGTGCCTGGAGGTTTTCAGTCTAGTCTAGTCATGTCTGTGCCTGGAGGGTTTTATTCTTTTCTAGTCTGTGCCTAGAGGTTTTATTCTGGTCTAGTCTCTGCCTGGAGGTTTTTATTCTGGTCTAGACTGTGCCTGGAGGATTTTATTCTAATCTAGTCTGTGACTGGGGGTTTTTAGTCTCATCTTGTCTGTGCCTGGAGGTTTTTAGTCTAGTAAAGTCAAGTCTGTGCCTGGAGGTTTATATTCTGGTCTAGTTTTTGCCCTCAGGTTTTTATTCTGGTCTAGTCTGTGCCTGGAGGTTTTTATTCTGGTCTAGTCTGTGCCTATAGGTCTTTATTCTGGTCCGGTCTGTGCCAGGAGATATTTTGTCTCGGCTAGTTTGTGCCTGGAGGTTTCTAGACATATCTAGCCTGTGCCTGGAGGTTTTTAGTCTCGTCTAGTCTGTGCCTAGAGGTTTTTAGTCTCGTCTAGTCTGTGCCTGGAGGGTTTCAGTCTCGTCTTGTCTGTGCCTGGGGGTTTTTAGACTCGTCTAGTCTGTGCCTGGGGGTTTTTAGACTCGTCTAGTCTGTGCCTGGGGGTTTTTAGACTCGTCTATTCTGTGCCTGGGGGATTTTATTCTAGTCAAGTCAAGTCTGTGCCTGTGGGTTTTTATTCTAGTCAAGTCAAGTCTGTGCCTGGAGGGTTTTAGTCTCGTCAGGCCAAGTCTGTGCCTGGAGGGTTTTAGTCTCGTCTAGTCTGTGCCTGGAGGGTTTTAGTCTCGTCTAGTCTGTGCCTGGAGGGTTTTAGTCTCGTCTAGTCTGTGCCTGGAGGGTTTCAGTCTCGTCTAGTCTGTGCCTGGAGGGTTTCAGTCTCGTCTAGTCTGTGCCTGGGGGTTTTTAGACTCGTCTAGTCTGTGCCTGGGGGTTTTTAGACTCGTCTAGTCTGTGCCTGGGGGTTTTTAGACTCGTCTAGTCTGTGCCTGGGGGTTTTTAGACTCGTCTTGTCTGTGCCTGGGGGATTTTATTCTAGTCAAGTCAAGTCTGTGCCTGGGGGTTTTTATTCTAGTCAAGTCTAGTCTGTGCCTGGGGGTTTTTAGACTCGTCTAGTCTGTGCCTGGGGGTTTTTAGACTCGTCTAGTCTGTGCCTGGGGGTTTTTAGACTCGTCTAGTCTGTGCCTGGGGGTTTTTAGACTCGTCTAGTCTGTGCCTGGAGGGTTTTTAGACTCGTCTAGTCTGTGCCTGGGGGTTTTTAGATTCGTCTAGTCTGTGCCTGGGGGTTTTTAGACTCGTCTAGTCTGTGCCTGGGGGTTTTTAGACTCGTCTAGTCTGTGCCTGGGGGTTTTTAGACTCGTCTAGTCTGTGCCTGGGAGTTTTTAGACTCGTCTAGTCTGTGCCTGGGGGTTTTTAGACTCGTCTAGTCTGTGCCTGGGGGTTTTTATTCTAGTCAAGTCAAGTCTGTGCCTGGGGGTTTTTATTCTAGTCAAGTCAATCTGTGCCTGTGGGTTTTTATTCTAGTCAAGTCAAGTCAGTGCCTGGAGGGTTTTAGTCTCGTCTAGTCTGTGCCTGGAGGGTTTTAGTCTCGTCTAGCCTGTGCCTGGGGGTTTTTAGACTCGTCTAGTCTGTGCCTGGAGGGATTTAGTCTCGTCTAGTCTGTGCCTGGAGGGTTTCAGTCTCGTCTAGTCTGTGCCTGGAGGGTTTCAGTCTCGTCTTGTCTGTGCCTGGGGGTTTTTAGACTCGTCTAGTCTGTGCCTGGGGGTTTTTAGACTCGTCTAGTCTGTGCCTGGGGGTTTTTAGACTCGTCTAGTCTGTGCCTGGGAGTTTTTAGACTCGTCTAGTCTGTGCCTGGTGGTTTTTAGACTCGTCTAGTCTGTGCCTGGGGGTTTTTATTCTAGTCAAGTCAAGTCTGTGCCTGGGGGTTTTTATTCTAGTCAAGTCAATCTGTGCCTGTGGGTTTTTATTCTAGTCAAGTCAAGTCAGTGCCTGGAGGGATTTAGTCTCGTCTAGTCTGTGCCTTTAGGGTTTCAGTCTCGTCTAGTCTGTGCCTGGAGGGTTTCAGTCTCGTCTTGTCTGTGCCTGGGGGTTTTTAGACTCGTCTAGTCTGTGCCTGGGGGTTTTTAGACTCGTCTAGTCTGTGCCTGGGGGTTTTTAGACTCGTCTAGTCTGTGCCTGGGGGTTTTTAGACTCGTCTAGTCTGTGCCTGGGGGTTTTTAGTCTCGTCTAGTCTGTGCCTGGGGGTTTTTAGACTCGTCTAGTCTGTGCCTGGGGGTTTTTAGACTCGTCTAGTCTGTGCCTGGGGGTTTTTAGACTCGTCTAGTCTGTGCCTGGGGGTTTTTAGACTCGTCTAGTCTGTGCCTGGGGGTTTTTAAACTCGTCTAGTCTGTGCCTGGAGGTTTTTAGACTCGTCTAGTCTGTGCCTATAGGTCTTTATTCTGGTCTAGTCTGTGCCTATAGGTCTTGATTCTGGTCCAGTCTGTGCCAGGAGATATTTTGTCTCGACTAGTTAGTGCCTGTAGGTTTCTAGACATATCTAGCCTGTGCCTGGAAGTTTATAGTCTCGTCTAGTCTGTGCCTGGAGGTTTTTAGTCTCGTCTAGTCTGTGCCTGGAGGTTTTCAGTCTAGTGTAGTCAAGTCTGTGCCTGGAGGGTTTTATTCTTTTCTAGTCTGTGCCTAGAGGTTTTTATTCTGGTCTAGACTGTGCCTGGAGGATTTTATTCTAATCCAGTCTGTGCCTGGAGGATTTTATTCTAATCCAGTCTGTGCCTGGGGGTTTTTAGTCTCGTCTAGTCTGTGCCTGGGGGTTTTTAGTCTCGTCTAGTCTGTGCCTGGGGGTTTTTCGACTCGTCTAGTCTGTGCCTGGGGGTTTTTAGACTCGTCTAGTCTGTGCCTGGGGTTTTTTAGACTCGTCTAGTCTGTGCCTGGGGGTTTTTAGACTCGTCTAGTCTGTGCCTGGGGGTTTTTAGACTCGTCTAGTCTGTGCCTGGGGGTTTTTAGACTCGTCTAGTCTGTGCCTGGGGGTTTTTAGACTCGTCTAGTCTGTGCCTGGGGGTTTTTAGACTCGTCTAGTCTGTGCCTGGGGGTTTTTAGACTCGTCTAGTCTGTGCCTGGGGGTTTTTAGACTCGTCTAGTCTGTGCCTGGGGGTTTTTAGACTCGTCTAGTCTGTGCCTGGGGGTTTTTAGACTCGTCTAGTCTGTGCCTGGGGGTTTTTAGACTCGTCTAGTCTGTGCCTGGGGGTTTTTAGACTCGTCTAGTCTGTGCCTGGGGGTTTTTAGACTCGTCTAGTCTGTGCCTGGGGGTTTTTAGACTCGTCTAGTCTGTGCCTGGGGGTTTTTAGACTCGTCTAGTCTGTGCCTGGGGGTTTTTAGACTCGTCTAGTCTGTGCCTGGGGGTTTTTAGACTCGTCTAGTCTGTGCCTGGGGGTTTTTAGACTCGTCTAGTCTGTGCCTGGGGGTTTTTAGACTCGTCTAGTCTGTGCCTGGGGGTTTTTAGACTCGTCTAGTCTGTGCCTGGGGGTTTTTAGACTCGTCTAGTCTGTGCCTGGGGGTTTTTAGACTCGTCTAGTCTGTGCCTGGGGGTTTTTAGACTCGTCTAGTCTGTGCCTGGGGGTTTTTAGACTCGTCTAGTCTGTGCCTGGGGGTTTATAGTCTCGTCTAGTCTGTGCCTGGAGGTTTTTAGACTCGTCTAGTCTGCGCCTATAGGTCTTGATTCTGGTCTAGTCTGTGCCTATAGGTCTTGATTCTGGTCCAGTCTGTGCCAGGAGATATTTTGTCTCGACTAGTTAGTGCCTGTAGGTTTCTAGACATATCTAGCCTGTGCCTGGAAGTTTATAGTCTCGTCTAGTCTGTGCCTGGAGGTTTTTAGTCTCGTCTAGTCTGTGCCTGGAGGTTTTCAGTCTAGTGTAGTCAAGTCTGTGCCTAGAGGTTTTTATTCTGGTCTAGACTGTGCCTGGAGGATTTTATTCTAATCCAGTCTGTGCCTGGGGGTTTTTAGTCTCGTCTAGTCTGTGCCTGGGGGTTTTTAGTCTCGTCTAGTCTGTGCCTGGTTGTTTTTAGTCTCGTCTAGCCTGTGCCTGGGGGTTTTTAGGCTCGTCTAGCCTGTGCCTGGGGGTTTTTAGGCTCGTCTAGCCTGTGCCTGGGGGTTTTTAGGCTCGTCTAGTCTGTGCCTGGGGGTTTTTAGACTCGTCTAGTCTGTGCCTGGGGGTTTTTAGTCTCGTCTAGTCTGTGCCTGGAGGGTTTTTAGACTCGTCTAGTCTGTGCCTGGGGGTTTTTAGTCACGTCTAGTCTGTGCCTGGGGGTTTTTAGTCTCGTCTAGTCTGTGCCTGGGGGTTTTTAGACTCGTCTAGTCTGTGCCTGGGGTTTTTAGACTCGTCTAGTCTGTGCCTGGGGGTTTTTAGACTCGTCTAGTCTGTGCCTGGGGGTTTTTAGACTCGTCTAGTCTGTGCCTGGAGGGTTTTTCGACTCGTCTAGTCTGTGCCTGGGGGTTTTTCGACTCGTCTAGTCTGTGCCTGGGGGTTTTTAGACTCGTCTAGTCTGTGCCTGGGGGTTTTTAGACTCGTCTAGTCTGTGCCTGGGGGTTTTTAGACTCGTCTAGTCTGTGCCTGGGGGTTTTTAGACTCGTCTAGTCTGTGCCTGGGGGTTTTTAGACTCGTCTAGTCTGTGCCTGGGGGTTTTTAGACTCGTCTAGTCTGTGCCTGGGGGTTTTTAGACTCGTCTAGTCTGTGCCTGGGGGTTTTTAGACTCGTCTAGTCTGTGCCTGGGGGTTTTTAGACTCGTCTAGTCTGTGCCTGGGGGTTTTTAGACTCGTCTAGTCTGTGCCTGGGGGTTTTTAGACTCGTCTAGTCTGTGCCTGGGGGTTTTTAGACTCGTCTAGTCTGTGCCTGGGGGTTTTTAGACTCGTCTAGTCTGTGCCTGGGGGTTTTTAGACTCGTCTAGTCTGTGCCTGGGGGTTTTTAGACTCGTCTAGTCTGTGCCTGGGGGTTTTTAGACTCGTCTAGTCTGTGCCTGGGGGTTTTTATTCTAGTCAAGTCAAGTCTGTGCCTGGGGGTTTTTAGACTCGTCTAGTCTGTGCCTGGGGGTTTTTATTCTAGTCAAGTCAAGTCTGTGCCTGGGGGATTTTATTCTAGTCAAGTCAATCTGTGCCTGTGGGTTTTTATTCTAGTCAAGTCAAGTCAGTGCCTGGAGGGTTTTAGTCTCGTCTAGTCTGTGCCTGGAGGGTTTTAGTCTCGTCTAGCCTGTGCCTGGGGGTTTTTAGACTCGTCTAGCCTGTGCCTGGAGGGATTTAGTCTCGTCTAGTCTGTGCCTGGAGGGTTTCAGTCTCGTCTAGTCTGTGCCTGGAGGGTTTCAGTCTCGTCTTGTCTGTGCCTGGGGGTTTTTAGACTCGTCTAGTCTGTGCCTGGGGGTTTTTAGACTCGTCTAGTCTGTGCCTGGGGGTTTTTAGACTCGTCTAGTCTGTGCCTGGGGGTTTTTAGACTCGTCTAGTCTGTGCCTGGGGGTTTTTAAACTCGTCTAGTCTGTGCCTGGAGGTTTTTAGACTCGTCTAGTCTGTGCCTATAGGTCTTTATTCTGGTCTAGTCTGTGCCTATAGGTCTTGATTCTGGTCCAGTCTGTGCCAGGAGATATTTTGTCTCGACTAGTTAGTGCCTGTAGGTTTCTAGACATATCTAGCCTGTGCCTGGAAGTTTATAGTCTCGTCTAGTCTGTGCCTGGAGGTTTTTAGTCTCGTCTAGTCTGTGCCTGGAGGTTTTCAGTCTAGTGTAGTCAAGTCTGTGCCTGGAGGGTTTTATTCTTTTCTAGTCTGTGCCTAGAGGTTTTTATTCTGGTCTAGACTGTGCCTGGAGGATTTTATTCTAATCCAGTCTGTGCCTGGGGGTTTTTAGTCTCGTCTAGTCTGTGCCTGGGGGTTTTTAGTCTCGTCTAGTCTGTGCCTGGTTGTTTTTAGTCTCGTCTAGCCTGTGCCTGGGGGTTTTTAGGCTCGTCTAGCCTGTGCCTGGGGGTTTTTAGGCTCGTCTAGTCTGTGCCTGGGGGTTTTTAGACTCGTCTAGTCTGTGCCTGGGGGTTTTTAGTCTCGTCTAGTCTGTGCCTGGAGTGTTTTTAGACTCGTCTAGTCTGTGCCTGGAGGTTTTTAGCCTCGTCTAGTCTGTGCCTGCAGGTTTTTAGTCTCGTCTAGTCTGTGCCTGGAGGTTTTTAGTCTCCTCTAGTCTGTGCCTGGAGGTTTTTAGACTCCTCTTGTCTGTGCCAGGATGTTTTATTCTAGTCAAGTCAAGTCTGTACCTGGAGGGTTTTATTCTGGTCTAGTCTGTGCCTCGAGGATTTTAGTCTCGTCTTGTCTGTGCCTGGAGGTTTTTATTCTGGTCTTGTCTGTGACTGGAGTATTTTATTCTCATCTAGTCTGTGCCTGGGGGGTTTTAGTCTCCTCTAGTCTGTGCCTGGAGGTTTTTAGTCTAGTCTAGTCAAGTCTGTGCCTGTAGGTTTTTAGTCTAGTCTAGTCAAGACTGTTAATGGAGGTTCTTATTCTGGTCTAGTTTGTGCCTGGAGTTTTTTATTCTTGTCTAGTCAAGGCTGTGCCTGGAGGTTTTTATTCTGGTCTAGTTTGTGCCTGGAGGGTTTTTATTCTGGTCTAGTCTGTGCCTGGAGGTTTTTAGTCTCGTGTAGTCTGTGCCTGGAGGTTTTTATTCTTATCTAGTCTGTGCCTGGGGGTTCTTAGTCTCATCTAGTCTGTGCCTGGAGGTTTTTAGTCTAGTCTAGTGTAGTGTGTGCCTGGAGGATTTTATTCTGGTCTAGTCTGTGCCTGGAGTATTTTTTCTCATCTAGTCTGTGCCTGGGAGTTTTTAGTCTCATCTTGTCCGTGCCTGGGGGTTTTTAGTCTCATCTAGTCTGTGCCTGGAGCTTTTTAGTCTCATCTAGTCTGTGCCTGGAGGTTTTTAGTCTAGTCAAGTCAAGTCTGTGCCTGGAGGGTTTTATTCTGTTCTAGTCTGTGCCTGGGAGTTTTTAGTCTCATCTTGTCCGTGCCTGGGGGTTTTTAGTCTCATCTAGTCTGTGCCTGGAGGTTTTTAGTCTAGTCAAGTCAAGTCTGTGCCTGGAGGGTTTTATTCTGTTCTAGTCTGTGCCTGGAGGTCTTAAGTCTCGTCTAGTCTGTGCCGGGAGGTTTTTAGTCTCGTCTAGTCTGTGCCTGGAGGTTTTTCGTCTCGTCTAGTCTGTGCCTGGAGATTCATAGTCTAGTCAAGTCAAGTCTGTGCCTGGAGGATTATAGGCTAGTCAAGACAGGTCTGTGCCTGGAGGTTTTTATTCTGGTCTGGTTTGTGCCTATAGGGTTATTATTCTGGTCTAGTCTGTGCCTGTAGGGTTTTATTCTTGCCTAGTCTGTGCCTCTAGGTCATTAGATATGTCTAGTCTGTGCCTGGAGGTTTTGAGTCTTGTCTAGTCTGTGGCTGGAGGTTTTTAGTCTCGTCTAGTCTGTGCCTGGAGGTTTTTCGTCTCGTCTAGTCTGTGCCTGGAGGTTCATAGTCTAGTCTAGTCAAGTCTGTGCCTGGAGGTTTTTAGTCTAGTCTAGTCAAGTCTGTTCCTGGAGGTTTTTATTCTGGTCTAGTTTGTGCCTGGAGTTTTTTATTCTTGTCTAGTCAAGGCTGTGCCTGGAGGTTTTTATTCTGGTCTAGTCTGTGCCTGGAGGTTTTTCTTCTTATCTAGTCTGTGCCTGGGGGTTCTTAGTCTCATCTAGTCTGTGCCTGGAGGTTTTTAGTCTAGTCTAGTGTAGTGTGTGCCTGGAGGATTTTATTCTGGTCTAGTCTGTGCCTGGAGTATTTTATTCTCATCTAGTCTGTGCCTGGGGGTTTTTTGTCTCATCTTGTCTGTGCCTGGGGGTTTTTAGTCTCATCTAGTCTGTGCCTGGAGGTTTTTAGTCTCATCTAGTCTGTGCCTGGAGGTTTTTAGTCTAGTCAAGTCAAGTCTGTGCCTGGAGGGTTTTATTCTGTTCTAGTCTGTGCCTGGAGGTTTTTAGTCTCGTCTAGTCTGTGCCTGGAGGTCTTAAGTCTCGTCTAGTCTGTGCCTGGAGGTTTTTAGTCTCGTCTAGTCTGTGCCTGGAGGTTTTTAGTCTCATCTAGTCTGTGCCTGGAGGTTCATAGTCTAGTCAAGTCAAGTCTGTGCCTGGAGGTTTATAGTCTAGTCAAGTCAGGTCTGTGCCTGGAGGTTTTTATTCTGGTCTGGTTTGTGCCTGTAGGGTTTTATTCTGGTCTAGTCTGTGCCTGTAGGTCTTTAGATATGTCTTGTCTGTGCCTGGAGGTTTTGAGTCTTGTCTAGTCTGTGGCTGGAGGTTTGTAGTCTCATCTAGTCTGTGCCTCGACGTTTTTAGTCTAGTCTAGTCAAGTCTGTGCCTGGAGGTTTTTATTCTGGTCTAGTTTGTGCCTTGAGGTTTTTATTCTGGTCTAGTCTGTGCGTGGAGGTTTTTAGTCTCGTCTAGACTGTGCCTGGAGATTTTTAGTCTCGTCTAGTCTGTGCCTGGAGGTTTTTAGTCTCGTCTAGTCTGTGCCTGCAGGTTTTTAGTCTCGTCTAGTCTGTGCCTGGAGGTTTTTAGTCTCCTCTAGTCTGTGCCTGGAGGTTTTTAGACTCCTCTTGTCTGTGCCAGGATGTTTTATTCTAGTCAAGTCAAGTCTGTACCTGGAGGTTTTTATTCTGGTCTAGTCTGTGCCTGGAGGTCTTTATTCTGGTCCAGTCTGTGCCAGGAGATATATTGTCTTTGCTAGTCAGTGCCTGTAGGTTTTTAGACACGTCTAGTCTGTGCCTGGAGGATTTTAGTCTCGTCTAGTCTGTTCCTGGAGGTTTTTATTATTATCTAGTCTGTGCCTGGGGGTTCTTAGTCTCATCTAGTCTGTGCCTTTAGGTTTTTAGTCTCATCTAGTCTGTGAATGGAGGTTTTTACTCTAGTCAAGTCTAGTCTTTGCCTGGAGGGTTTTATTCTGGTCTAGTCTGTGCCTGGAGGTTTTTATTCTGGTCTAGTCTTTACCTGGAGTATTTTATTCTTATCTAGTCTGTGCCTGGGGTTTTTTAGTCTCATCTAGTCTGTGCCTGGAGGATTTTAGTCTCATCTAGTCTGTGCCTTTAGGTTTTTAGTCTCATCTAGTCTGTGAATGGAGGTTTTTAGTCTAGTCAAGTCAAGTCTGTGCCTATAGGGTTTTATTCTAGTCTAGTCTGTGCCTGTAGGTCTTTAGACATGTCTAGTCTGTGCCTGGAGGCTTTGAGTCTCATCTAGTCTGTGCCTCGAAGCTTTTAGTCTAGTCTAGTCAAGTCTGTGCCTGGAGGTTTTTATTCTGGTCTAGTTTGTGCCCTCAGGTTTTTATTCTGGTCTAATCTGTGGCTGGAGGTTTTTATTCTGGTCTAGTCTGTGAATGGAGGTCTTTATTCTGGTCCAGAAGGTGCCAGGAGATATTTTGTCTAGGCCAGTCTGTGCCTGTAGGTTTTTAGAGATGTCTAGTCTGTGCCTGGAGGTTTTTAGTCAAGTCTAGTCTGTGCCTGGAGTATTCTATTCTTATATAGTCTGTGCCTGGGGGATTTGAATCTCATCTAGTCTGTGCCTGGAGGTTTTTAGTCTCATCTAGTCTGTGCCTGGAGGTTTTTAGTCTAGACTAGTCAAGTCTGTGCCTGGAGGTTTTTATTCTGGTCTAGTTTGTGCCTACAGGTTTTTATTATAGTCTAGTCAAGTCTGTGCCTGGAGGTTTTTCTTCTTTTCTAGTCTGTGCCTGGAGGTTTTTATTCTGGTCTAGTCTGTGCCTGGAGGTTATTATTCTGGTCTTGTCTGTGCCCTGAGATTTTTATTCTTATCTAGTCTGTGTCTGTGGGTTTTCAGTCTCATCTTGTCTGTGGCTGGAGGTTTTTAGTCTAGTCTAGTGTAGTCTGTGCCTGGAGGTTTTTATTCTGGTCTAGTCTGTGCCCTAAGGTTTTTATTCTGGTCTAGTCTGTGCCTGGAGTTTTTTATTCTGGTCCAGAAGGTGCCAGGAGATATTTTGTCTAGGCTAGTCTGTGCGTGTAGGTTTTTAGACACAACTAGTCTGTGCCTGGAGGATTTTAGTCTCATCTAGTCTGTGCCTTTAGGTTTTTAGTCTCATCTAGTCTGTGCCTGGAGGTTTTTAGTCTCATCTAGTCTGTGCCTGGAGGTTTTTATTCTGGTCTAGTCTGTGCCCTGAGGTTTTTATTCTGATCCAGTCTGTGCCAGGAGATATTTTGTCTAAGCTAGTCTGTGCCTGGAGGTTCTTAGACACGTCTAGTCTGTGCATGGAGGATTTTGTTTCGTCTAGTCTGTGCCTGGAGGTTTTTATTCTTATCTAGTCTGTGCCTGGGGGTTCTTAGTCTCATCTAGTCTGTGCCTGGAGGGTTTTATTCTGGTCTAGTC
>JAESHU010000081.1:25652-42000 GCA_017639245.1 Myiopsitta monachus | reverse complement strand
TTCAGGCACGGAATAGACTAGACTAGACTAGACTTAAAACCTCCCGGCATAGACTAGGCAAGACTAGACTGAAAACCCACAAGCACAGAGTAGGCTAGACTGAAAACCTCCAGGCACAGAGTAGACTAGAATAAAAACCTCCAGGCTTAGGTTAGACTAGACTGAAAACCTCCAGGCACAGACTAGACTAGAATGAACACCTTCAGGCACGGAGTAGGCTAGCCTAGACTTAAAACCTCCTGGCACAGACGAGACTAGACTAGACAAAAATCCTCCAGGCACAGACGAGACTAGAGTAGACTAGGAACTTGCAGCCGCAGACTAGAAGAGAGTAAAAACCACCAGGGACAAACACAACGAGACTAAAAACCTCCAGGCACAGACTAGACGAGACTAAAAACCTCCAGGCACAGACTAGACGAGACTAAAAACCTCCAGGCACAGACTAGACGAGACTAAAAACCTCCAGGCACAGACTAGATGTGCCTAAAAACCTACAGGCACAGACTAGCCTAGACAAAATATCTCCTGGCACAGACAGGACCAGAATAAAGACCTCCAGTCGCAGACTAGGCCAGAATAAAGACCTCCAGGCACAGACTTGACTAGACTAGACTAAAAACCTCCAGGCACAGACTAGACCACAATAAAAACCTCCAGGCACAAAGTAGGCCAGAATAAAAACCTCCAGGCACAGACTTGACTTGACTAGACTAAAAACCTCCAGGCACAGACTAGACGAGACTAAAAACCTCCAGGCACAGACTAGAGAAGAATAAAAACCTCCAGGCACAGAATAGATGAGACTAAAAACCTCCAGGCACAGACTAGACGAGACTAAAAACCTCCAGGCACAGACTTGACATGTCTAAAAATATACAGGCACAGACTAGCCTAGACAAATTATCTCCTGGCACAGAGTGGACCAGAATAAAGCCCTCCAAGCACAGACTAGATGAGTCTAAAAACCTCCAGGCACAGACTAGAACAGAATAAAAACCTCAAGGCACAAACTTGACCAGAATAAAAACCTCCAGGCACAGACTAGAGAAGAATAAAAACCTCCAGGCACAGAATAGATGAGACTAAAAACCTCCAGGCACAGACTAGACGAGACTAAAAACCTCCAGGCACAGACTAGACATGTCTAAAAATATACAGGCACAGACTAGCCTAGACAAAATATCTCCTGGCACAAACAGGACCAGAATAAAGACCTCCAGTCGCAGACTAGGCCAGAATAAAAACCTCCAGGCACAGACTACACTAGACTAGACTAAAAACCTCCAGGCACAGACTAGACTAGACTGACTAAATACCTCCAGGCACAGGCTAGACCAGACTAAAAACCTCCAGGCACAGGTTAGACATGTCTAAAAACCTACAGGCACAGACTAGACGAGAATGAATACCTCCAGGCACAGACTAGACAAGAATGAAAACCTCCAGGCACAGACTAGATGAGAATGAAAACCTCCAGGCACAGACTAAACGAGACTAAAAACCTCCAGGCACAGACTAATCGAGACTAAAAACCTCCAGGTACGTACTGGACAAGAATAAATCCTCCAGACACAGATTATACAAGACTAAAAACCTCCAGGCACAGACTAGTCGAGGCTGAATACATCCATGGACTGACTAGACTAGATGAGCCTGGAAACCTCCAGGCTCAGACTAGACGTGACTAAAAACCTCCAGGCAAAGAATATGTGAGACTTAAAACCCTCTGGGATAGTCTAGACCAGACTTAAAACCTCCAGGCACAGACTAGATCAGAATTAAAGTTCCAGGCAAACACTAGACTAGGCTAAAAACATCCAGGCAGAGACTACATGAGGCTAAAAACCTACAGGCACAGACAAGTCATGATTAAATACCTCCAGACTGAGACTAGACCAGGCAAGAATTAAAACCTCCAGGTTGAGATTAGGAGAGACTAAAAACATCCAGGCACAGACTACACTAGAGGAGACTAAAAACATCCCAGCACAGACTAGAGTAGACTTAAAAGCCCCAGGCACAGACCAGCTTCCCCGGGCACAGATTGATTTCTCCAACTACAGATTCTGCAGGCACAGACTAAATTCCCCAGGCACAGAATAAATTTTCCTGTCACAGATTAAATTCTCCAGGTATAGTTTAAATTCCCGAGGCACATATTAAATTCTCCAATCACATACAGCACTGACTGCAGCTGAACACACTGCACTACCATCTTACACACAACCTCGAGAGTCCGAGGCACGAGCCACAGCTGTGCTTTAGCTTTGTACACTGATAAAAGCTGACAATGAGCACAAACTGCCTCCCTTTCCCTGCCCAAAGAGAGCCCCTCTTCAACAACCTTTCTCCCACTCTGACCTTAGGACTGTTTCCTGACTCTCTCCGGGCCTGTTCCATTTGCTTACCTTTTACGAGAGCAGAGGTCCTAAACCACCCTTGAGAACAACCTCTTGTCGATAGCCGCTATGTTCCTTCTCTGCCCACACACCTCTTCATCATCTGCAAAGTAAAACAGGACTGATACACAATAATGGGGACATGGAGCACAGATTACCTTTACCACAACTTCTCCCCCTGAGTCCTCCCACACAGTTCACTTTCCCCCATCACCACCTACAAATACAACACCTAAAAAACTCTCTACACAATGATACTTCATAATGCATGCACTAGTAAGTCTTAACGTGGCCAGAAGGTCTGAAATGAGACAAGACCCTTGCAAAAGCCCCCCCAGATCACACCTCAAATAACCCACAAAGCTCCCAGGCCACAAAACCTGAGCCAACACAGAGAACTTTGCCTGATGAGAGCTGAACCTCAAATGAGCTCACTGAGCAGAGGCTGTGCCTCATATACCACAGGCCCCACCCGCAACCCCTCCCTCAATGGGATGGGGGGGGGGGGCAAACCACCGGCTAGGATACAAGCACCCTGATGAGCCACAGCTGGGTCTTTGGCTAACTTGGATCTGGCTCTGTGGCTGCTCCCTATCTGCACCAAAGTTGCTGCCTGGCTGCTCGGAAAGTGTCCTGGCTCTTCCATATCTGCTCACTGGTTTTGCTCCATGAGCCCTCTGTGGCTTAAATTTTCTGCTTGTCTTTCTCTGGCTCAGATGGGTGAGACTCAGAGATTCAGACTTTGAGGCTGAGACTCAGGGACTGAGACTCTAGGGCTCAGACTAGGGCTGACAATCTGGGACTCCGACTCTGTGCCTGACTACAGCTGAGACTGTGTCTGAAACTTTGTGGCTGAGACAGTCCCTGAGACTCTGGGCCTGAGACTTTGGAACTGATACTCTCAGACTCAGACTCTGTGCCTAAAAATGTTGCCGAGACTCTGGCTAAGACTATGGAATTAAGACTGTTGGCCTCAAATGCAGGAGCTGGTACTTTCAGACTCTAAGTGACAGAAACTGTTGCTGAGACTCTACGTCTAAGACTCTGGGATTCCGAAAATCTGTGGCAGAGACCGTGCCTGAAGCAGTGGCTGAGACTCTGGGCCTCAAACTTTTGAGCTGATACTTTCAAGCTCGGTCTCGTTGGCTGAGATTGTTGCTGAGACTATATCTAAGACTGTGGGGTTGATACTCTGGAGCTCAGGTTTTGGAGCTGATACTCTGGCTGAGACTCTCAGGCTCAGACTCTGTGACAGATACGCTGGGGCTGAGACTCTCAGACTCAGACTCTGTGGCAGACACTCCGGGACTGAGACTGTGGCCCTCAAAATCTGGGCCTGAGACTATGGGGCTGAGACTCTCAGACTCTCACTATGTGGCTGAAACTGCTGCTGAAATTCTATGGCTAAGGCACCGCAGTTCAGACTTAGGGACTGATATGTGCCTGAGACTCTGTGGCTCAGACTCTGCACCTCACACTTCGAATCATAAACACCATGATCAAGAACGTAACTTAGACTCTGGGGTTGAGACTCTGCGGCTGAGACTCTTTCACAGACACTGGCATTTATACTTTCTCGCTGAGACTCAGGGGCAAGGACTCTCGGGCTTAGACTCAGCTTGCTGAGACTCTCCACTCATAGACTACAATCTCCACTCAGAAACTAAAATCCCCACTCAGGCAAGTAGTTCTCTGCTGAAACAATAAGCTATGCAGGCATACAGTTAGTTCTACACTGAGACATAAAGTTCTCCACTCCGACAATAATATCTCCAACCCTAACCCTAACACTGTCTAAGCCTAACCCTAACCGCCCCCCCCAACATACTGCCCCCAATCCTAACCCTAACTGGTCCCCCACCCTTACTGCCTCCCCAACCCTAACCCTAACTGCCTCCCAACCATAACTACCCCCTGAACCCTAACTAGGGGTTAATCGAGTCCGTGACTGGAGATTTTAGTCCGTGACTGGAGATTTTAGTCCGTGACTGGAGATTTTAGTCCGTGACTGGAGATTTTAGTCCGTGACTGGAGATTTTAGTCCGTGACTGGAGATTTTAGTCCGTGACTGGAGATTTTAGTCCGTGACTGGAGATTTTAGTCCGTGACTGGAGATTTTAGTCCGTGACTGGAGATTTTAGTCCGTGACTGGAGATTTTAGTCCGTGACTGGAGATTTTAGTCCGTGACTGGAGATTTTAGTCCGTGACTGAAGATTTTAGTCCGTGACTGGAGATTTTAGTCCGTGACTGGAGAATCTAGTCCGTGACTGGAGAATCTAGTCTGTAATCCTAGAATTTAGTCTGTGATTGGAGAATATAGTTTGTGACTGCAGAAATTAGAATTTGACAGCAGAGTTTAGTCAGTGTCAGGAGAATTCAGTCTGTGATTGGAGAATAAATTATGCGCCTTTAAAATTTAGTCTGTACCAGGAGAATTTATTGTGTGAAAAGATTATTTAGCCTGTGATGGTGGAGCTCATTCTGTGCCTGGAGAGATTAGTCTGTGCCTGGAGAATCTAGTCAGTGATCCAAGAACTTAGTCTTTGATTGGACAATATATTCTGTGACTGGGGAATTCAGTCTGTGATCACAAAATAAATAATGTGCCTGGGGACCTTCGTCTGCGCCTGGGGACCTTCGTCTGCACGTAGAGAAATTACTGTGGGATTAGAGTATTTAGCCTGTGACGGTGGAAATCATTCCGTTACTGGAGATTATAATCTGTGACTGGAGAATTCAGTCTGTGACTGGAGATTTTAGTATCTGACAGGAGAATTTACTTTGAGACTGGAGAATTTTTTCTGTGATTAGAGAATTTATTCTGTGACTAGAGATTTCTTCTGTGTCAGAATTAAGACTGACTGCACCCCCACTCTTACTACCCCCAACCCTAACTACCCCCAACCTAAATACCAACTAAACCTTACCCAAACGCTACCCTCTAACCATAACCCTAACCCCCTACCCCTGACCCCTAACCTGTACCCTCACCCTAACCCCTAACGCTATCCCCTCTTACCCTTAAACCTAACCTAATCCTTGACCCCTGCCAACTGACCCCTAACCCTAATCCCCAAACACAACCTCAACCCTAACACCTAATTCTAACCCTAACACTAACCCTAACCCTCACCCCCTAACCCCAATCCCAATCCCAATCCCAATCTCTAATCTCAATCCCAATTTCAATCCTAATCCTAATCCCAGCAAGGGATCAAAGTAAGGAGGTAGTAAGCGTGGGGGTGCAGTTAGTCTTAATTCTGACTCAGAAGAAATCCTCAGTCACAGACTAAATTCTCCAAAGAGTGAGTTCTTCCATCACAGAATAGATTTCCAGATCACAAAATATATAATCGGATCACAGTCTAAATTCTTCAAGTCACAGACGAAATTCTCCAGTCACATACTGAATTCTCCACCCACAGAATAAATTACACAGACAGACTAAATTCTAACATCACACACTAAATTCTCCAGTCACAGAATGAGTTCTACTAACACTGAAAAAAATTCGCAGGATCCCACAGTAAATTCTCCAAGCACAGATTAAATTCTCTCGTCACATACCAAATTCTCCAGACACAGACTAAATTATCCACGCACAGAATGAGTTCTACCATCACAGATTAAATTCTCTAATGACACAATAAATACTCCAGGAACAAAGTTCTCCAGGAACAGACTAAATTCACCAGATCAGAGACTAAACTCTCCTGTCACAGATTAAATTCCCCTGTCACAGCATATAATCTCCAGGCACAGGCTAAACCCTCCAGGCAGGGGCTAAACCCTCCAGGCACGGGCTAAACCCTCCAGGCTCCAACCAAAAGCTCTAATCAGAGAATAAATTCTCCAGACACAGACTACGTTCTCCAGTCAAAGAGTAAACTCTCCAGTCAAAGAGTAAACTCTCCAGTCAAAGAGTAAACTCTCCAGTCAAAGAGTAAACTCTCCAGTCACAGAATCAATTCTCCAGTCACAGAATCAATTCTCCAGTCACAGAATCAATTCTCCAGTCACAGAATCAATTCTCCAGTCACAGAATCAATTCTCCAGTCACAGAATCAATTCTCCAGTCACAGAATCAATTCTCCAGTCACAGAATCAATTCTCCAGTCACAGAATCAATTCTCCAGTCACAGAATCAATTCTCCAGTCACAGAATCAATTCTCCAGTCACAGAATCAATTCTCCAGTCACATCTAACATGCCTCAGGCACAAACTAATTACTCCAAACACACACTGAATTCTCCAGGCACAGGCTAAGGTTCTCCAGGCACAGGCTAAGGTTCTCCTCCAGGCACAGGCTAAGGTTCTCCTCCAGGCACAGGCTAAGGTTCTCCTCCAGGCACAGGCTAAGGTTCTCCTCCAGGCACAGGCTAAGGTTCTCCTCCAGGCACAGGCTAAGGTTCTCCTCCAGGCACAGGCTAAGGTTCTCCTCCAGGCACAGGCTAAGGTTCTCCTCCAGGCACAGGCTAAGGTTCTCCTCCAGGCACAGGCTAAGGTTCTCCTCCAGGCACAGGCTAAGGTTCTCCTCCAGGCACAGGCTAAGGTTCTCCTCCAGGCACAGGCTAAGGTTCTCCTCCAGGCACAGGCTAAGGTTCTCCAGGCACAGGCTAAGGTTCTCCAGGCACAGGCTAAGGTTCTCCAGGCACAGGCTAAGGTTCTCCAGGCACAGGCTAAGGTTCTCCAGGCACAGGCTAAGGTTCTCCAGGCACAGGCTAAGGTTCTCCAGGCACAGGCTAAGGTTCTCCAGGCACAGGCTAAGGTTCTCCAGGCACAGGCTAAGGTTCTCCAGGCACAGGCTAAGGTTCTCCAGGCACAGGCTAAGGTTCTCCCGTCATAGATAAAATTCTTGGACCACAAATTAAATTATCAGATCACACAGTAAATTCAGAAAGTCACAGTTACATTCTCCTGTCATATACAAAATTCTACACTGAAAGAACCAATTCTAGTCACACACTAAATTCTCCTGTCACACACTAAATTCTGCGATCACAGACTATATTCTCCCATCACATATTAATTTCTGTACTCATATACCAAGATCTGCACTCACAGAACAAATTATACAGTCATAGACTAAATTCTCCCCTCACACACTAAATTCTCCTGTCGCACAATGAGTTCTACCATCACAGAAAAAGTTCTCCTATCACAGACTAAATTCCCCAGGCACAGACTAAATTCTCCTCACACACACTAAAATCTCCAGTCACAAAATGGGTTCTACAATCACAGAAAATATTCTCAGTTCCCAGAATAAATTCTCCAGGCACAGACTAAATTCCCCAGGCACAGACTAAATTCTCCTGTGACAGATTAAGTTCTCCAGGCACATATTAAATTCTCAAGTCACAGACTAAATTCTGCAGTCAAAGAAGGACTTCTACCGTCATAGAATAAATTCTCAGACCACAGATTAAATTAATTGTATCACAACTAAATTCAGCAAGTCAGACTAAATACTCCAGGCACATATAAGATTCTACACTCACAGAACAAATTCTAGTCACAGACTAAATTCTCCTGTCACACACTAAATTCTATGATCACAGACTATATTCCCCTATCACAGAATAAATTCTGTACTCACATACCAAGATCTCCACTCACAGAACAAATTATACAGTCACAGACTAAATTCTCCCCTCACACACTAAATTCTCCTGTCACAAAATGAGTTCTACCATCACAGGCTACATTCTCCAGGCACAGGCTACATTCTCCAGGCACAGGCTACATTCTCCAGGCTCTGACCAAAAGCTCTAATCAGAGAATAAATTCTCCAGGCACAGACTACGTTCTCCAGTCACAGAGTAAAGTTTCCTGTCACAGATTAATTTCTCCAACCTCACGTTAAATTCCCCAGGCACACAACGAATTCCCCAGGCACACAACGAATTCCCCAGGCACACAACGAATTCCCCAGGCACACAACGAATTCCCCAGGCACACAACGAATTCCCCAGGCACACAACGAATTCCCCAGGCACACAACGAATTCCCCAGGCACACAACGAATTCCCCAGGCACAGACTAGACGAGACTAAAAAAATCCAGGCAAAGACAAGATGAGACTAACAGCCTCCAGGCACAGACTAGACAAGACTAAAAACCTCCAGGCACAGACTAGACGAGTCTAAAAAGATCCAGGCCCAGTCTAGAAGAGACTAAAACCCTTCAGGCACATATAAGGCTAAACAAAAAACCTCCACGCACAGACGAGGCGGGACTAAATAGCTTCAGGCACAGACTAGACGAGACTAAAAAACTCCAGTCCCAGATTAGACTAGGCTAGACTAAAAACCTCCAGGCACTAACTTGACGAGACTAAAAACCTCCAGGCACAGACTAGACGAGACTAAAAAACTCCAGTTCCAGATTACACTAGGCTAGACTAAAAACCTACAGGCACAGACTAGAGGTGTCTCAAAACCTCCAGTAATAGGCTAAGAGAGACTTAAATCCTCCAGGCACAGCATGGACTAGACTAAAAATCTAGTGACACAGCCTAGACAAGAATAAAAACCTCCAGGCACAGACTAGGCGAGATTAAATACCTCCAGGCACAGACTAGACGAGACAAAAAACCTCCAGGCACAGACCAGGTGAGAATAAAAACATCGAGGCACAAATTAAGTGAGACTAAAAACCTCCAGACACAGACAAGTAGAGAATTAATAACTCCAAATCAGGACTAGATGAGACTAAAAAGCTACAGGCACGGACTTTGCTCGACTGAAAATTACCAGGCACAAACTAGACGAGACTAAAAAAATCCAGGCACAGACTAGGAGAGACTTAAAAACTCCAGGCACAAACTAGACAAGACAAAAAACTTCCAGGCACAGACTAGACGTGTCTAAAAACCTCCAGGCGCAGCCTAAGTGAGACGTAAACAGTCCAGGCACAGACTAGATGAGACTAAAAACCTCCAGGCACAGACTAGACGAGACTAAAACCTCCAGGCACAGACTAGACGTGTGTAGAAACCTACAGGCACAGACTAGCCTAAACAAAATATCTCTAGGCACAGACTGGACCAGAATAAAGACCTCCAGGCACAGGCTTGACTTGACTAGACTAAAAACCTCCAGGCACAGCCTAGATGAGACTAAAAACCTCCAGGCACAGACTAGACCAGAATAAATACCTCCAGGCACAGACTACACTAGACTAGACTAAAAACCTCCCGGCACAGACTAGACTAGACTTAAATCCTCCAGGCACAGACTTGAATAGATTAAAAACTTCCAGGAATAGATTAGACTAGACTAGAAACCTCCAGCCACGGACTAGTTCAGGATAAAAACCTCCACAAACGCACTAGAATAGACTAAAAACATACAGGCACAGTCTACACCAGACTTAAAACATCCAGGCACAAACAAGACTTTAATTAAAACAAGCAGGCACACACTAGACTGAAATTAAAGCCACCAGGAAAAGGCTAGCAAAACTAGACTTACAAAATCGAGACACAGACCAGACTAGACTGAACACCTTCAGGCACGGAATAGACTAGACTAGACTAGACTGAAAACCTCCAGGCACAGACTAGACTAGAACGAACACCTTCAGGCACGGAGTAGGCAAGCCTAGACTTAAAACCTCCAGGCACAGTCTAGACTAGACAATACAAAAATTCTCCAGGCACAGACAAGATTAGAGTAGAATAGGAACTTGCAGCCGCAGACTAGACGAGAGTAAAAACCACAAGGGACAAACTCAACGAGACTAAAAACCTCCAGGCACAGAGTAGACGAGACTAAAAACTTGAAGGCACAGGCTAGCCAGGTCTAAAAACCTCAAGGGAAACACTAGGAGAGACTTAAAATCTCCAGGCACAGACTGGACGAGACTAAAAACCTCCAGGAACAGACTAGACATGTCTAAAAAATTCCAGCCACAGACTAGGAGAGAATTAAAGCCTCCAGGCACAGACTGGAAAAAACTAAAAACCTCCAGGCAAAGACTAGACGATTCTTAAAGCCTCAAGGCACAGACAAGTAAGGACTAAATACTAACAGACCGAGTCTAGACTATGCAAGAATTAAAACCTCCAGGACCAGATTAGGTGAGACTAAAAACCCCAAAGACCAATCAATCGTGCGCTAATACTCGGCCTCAGGACGGCTGGGAGCGGGCACCACAGGTGGAATCAAATGGCTCTCAGAAGAGAAAGCAAGGACTGACAGCAATGTAGGTGGCACTGTTGCAAAGCTTACTGTTTGCAGAAGAGGTCCAGCAGCAACTTTCAGTCCTGGCACATACGTCTGTGCGAGCAGAGGCCAATCATTCGTGCGCTAATACCCGGCATCAGGTCGGCTGGGACCAGGCACCACTGGTGTATTCAAACGGCTCTCAGAAGAGAAAGCAAGGAGCAACTGCAATGCTGGTGGCGCTGCTGCAAAGCTTACTGTTTGCAGAAGAGGTCCAGCACCACCTTACAGTCCTGGGTCGTCGTCTGTGGGAGCAGAGGTCAATAATTCGTGGACTACATACTAGGAATCAGGACGGCTGGAAGCAGCCACTACAGGTAGATTCAAATGGCTATGAGAAGAGAAAGCAAGGAGTAATTACAATGTAGGTGGCGCTGTTGCAAAACTTACTGGTTGCAGAAGAGGTCCAGCAGCACCTTTCAGTCCTGGCATATTGCCTGTGGGAGCAGAGGCCAATCATTCCTGCGCTACAGAATCGGATTCAGGACGGCTGGGAAAAGGCACCACAGGTGTATTCAAATGGCTCTGAGAAGAGAAAGCAAGGAGCAACTGCAATGTACGTGGCACTGTTTGAAAGCTTACTGTTTGCAGAAGAGGCCCAGCAGCACCTTTCAGTCCTGGCATATTGTCTGCGGGAGCAGAGGCCAATCATTCCTGTTCTACATACTCGGCTTCAGGACGGCTGGGAGCGGGCACCACAGGTGAATTGAAATGGCTGTATGAAGAGAAAGCAAGGAGTGACTGCAATGTAGGTGGTGCTGTTGCAAAGCTTACTGGTTGCAGAAGAGGTCCAGCAGCACCTTTCAGTCCTGGCTCTTCGTCTGTGGGAGCAGAGGTCAATAATTTGTGCGCTACATATTCAGCTTCAGGATGGCTGGGAGCGGGCACCACAGGTTTGATCAAATGGCTGTGGGAAGAGAAAGCAAGGAGTGACTGCAATGTAGGTGGTGCTGTTGCAAAGCTTACTGCTTGCAGAAGAGGCCCAGCACCACCTTTCAGTCCTGGCTCTTCGTCGGTGGGAGCAGAGGTCAATAATTCTTGCGCTACATACACAGCCTCTGAACGGCATTGAGCGGGCACCGCAGGTGGATTCATATGGCTGTGAGAAGGGAAAGCAAGGAGCGAGTGCAATGTAGGTGGCGCTGTTGCAAAGCTTACTGTTTGCAAAAGAGGTCCAGCAGCACCTTTCAGTCCTGGCGTATTGTCTGCGGGAGCAGAGGCCAATCATTCCTGTTCTACATACTCGGCTTCAGGACGGCTGTGGGCGGGCACCACAGGTGGATTCAAATGCCTGTGGAAAGAGAAAAAAAGAAGCTAGTGCAATGTAGGTATTGCTGCTGCAAATCTTACTGTTTGCAGAAGAGGACCAGCAACCCCTTTCAGTCCTGGCTCTTCGTCTGTGGGAGCACAGGTCAATAATTCTTGCACTACATACTCAGCCTCTGAACGGCAGGGAGCGGGCACCGCAGGTGGATTCAAATGTCTGTGGGAAGAGAAAGCAAAGAGCAACTGCAATGTAGGTGGCACAATTGCAAAGCTTACTGTTTGCTGAAGAGGTCCAGTAGCACCTTTCAGTCCTGGCACATCATCTGTGGGTGCAGAGGTCAATAATTCTTGCGCTACATACTCAGCCTCTGAATGGCAGGGAGCGGGCACCGCAGGTGGATTCATATGGCTGTGGAAGAGAAAGCAAGGAGTGACTGCAATGTAGGTGGCACTGTTGCAAAGCTTAGTGTTTGCAGAAGAGGTCCAGCAGCACCTTTCAGTCCTGGCACATCATCTGTGGGTGCAGAGGTCAATAATTCTTGCGCTACATACTCAGTCTCTGAACGGCAGGGAGCGGGCACCGCAGGTGGATTCATATGGCTGTGAGAAGAGAAAGCAAGGAGCGAGTGCAATGTAGGTGGCGCTGTTGCAAAGCTTACTGTTTGCAGAAGAGGTCCAGCAGACCCCTTTCAGTCCTGGCTCTTCGTCTGTGGGAGCAGAGGTCAATAATGCTTGCGCTACATACTCGGGTTCCAGACGGCTGGGAGCAGGCACCACAGGTGTATTCAAATGGCTGTGGGAAGAGAAAGCAAGGAGTGACTGCAATGTAGGTGGTGCTATTGCAAAGCTTACTGTTTGCAGAAGAGGTCCAGCAGCACCTTTCAGTCCTGGCTCTTCGTCTGTGGGAGCAGAGTCCAATCATTTGCATGCTACATACTCGGCTTCAGGAGGGTTGGGAGTGGGCACCACAGGTGGATTCAAATGTCTGTGAGAAGAGAAAGCAAGGAGTGACTGCAATGTAGGTGGCGCTGTTGCAAAGCTTACTGTTTGCAGAAGAGGTCCAGCAGCACCTTTCAGTCCTGGCTCCTCTTCTGTGGGAGCAGAGGTCAATAATGCTTGCGCTACATACTCGGCTTCGGACGGCTGGGAGCAGGCACTACAGGTGTATTCAAATGGCTGTGGGAAGAGAAAGCAAGGAGTGACTGCAATGTAGGTGGCGCTGTTGCAAAGCTTACTGTTTGCAGAAGAGGTCCAGCAGAACCTTTCAGTCCTGGCTCTTCGTCTGTGGGAACAGAGGTCAATAATTCATGTGCTACATACTCAGCCTCTGAATGGCAGGGAGCGGGCACCACAGCTGTATTCAAATACCTGTGAGAAGAGAAAGCAAGGAGCGAGTGCAATGTAGGTGGTGCTGTTGCAAAGCTTACTGTTTGCAGAAGAGGCCCAGCAACCCCTTTCAGTCCTGGCTCTTCGTCTGTGGAAGCAGAGGTCAATAATGCTTGCAATACATACTCGGCTTCAGGACTGCTGGGAGCGGGCACCACAGCTGTATTCAAATGCCTGTGAGAAGAGAAAGCAAGGAGCGAGTGCAATGTAGGTGGCGCTGTTGCAAAGCTTACTGTTTGCAGAAGAGGTCCAGCAGCACCTTTCAGTCCTGGCTCTTCGTCTGTGGGAGCAGAGGTCAGTAATTCGTGCGCTACATACTCAGCCTCTGAATGTCAGGGAGCGGGCACCATAGCTGTATTCAAATGCCTGTGAGAAGAGAAAGCAAGGAGCGAGTGCATTGCAGGAGGCGCTGTTGCAAAGCTTACTGTTTGCAGAAGAGGTCCAGCAGCACCTTTCAGTCCTGGCTCTTCGTCTGTGGGAGCAGAGGTCAATAATACTTGCGCTACATACTCGGGTTCCAGACGGCTGAGAGCGGGCACCACAGGTGTATTCAAATGGCTGTGGGAAGAGAAAGCAAGGAGTGACTGCAATGTAGGTGGCGCTGTTCCAAAGCTTACTGTTTGCAGAAGAGGTCCAGCAGCACCTTTCAGTCCTGGCTCTTCGTCTGTGGGAGCAGAGGTCAATAATTCTTGCGCTACGTACTCAGCCTCTGAATGGCAGTTAGCGGGCACCACAGCTCTATTCAAATGCCTGTGAGAAGAGAAAGCAAGGAGCGAGTGCAATGTAGGTGGTGCTATTGCAAAGCTTACTGTTTGCAGAAGAGGTCCAGCAGCACCTTTCAGTCCTGGCTCTTCTTCTGTGGGAGCAGAGGTCAATAATGCTTGCGCTACATACTCGGCTTCGGACGGCTGGGAGCAGGCACTACAGGTGTATTCAAATGGCTGTGGGAAGAGAAAGCAAGGAGTGACTGCAATGTAGGTGGCGCTGTTGCAAAGCTTACTGTTTGCAGAAGAGGCCCAGCAACCCCTTTCAGTCCTGGCTCTTCGTCTGTGGAAGCAGAGGTCAATAATGCTTGCAATACATACTCGGCTTCCGGACTGCTGGGAGCGGGCACCACAGCTGTATTCAAATGCCTGTGAGAAGAGAAAGCAAGGAGCGAGTGCAATGTAGGTGGCGCTGTTGCAAAGCTTACTGTTTGCAGAAGAGGTCCAGCAGCACCTTTCAGTCCTGGCTCTTCGTCTGTGGGAGCAGAGGTCAGTAATTCGTGCGCTACATACTCAGCCTCTGAATGTCAGGGAGCGGGCACCATAGCTGTATTCAAATGCCTGTGAGAAGAGAAAGCAAGGAGCGAGTGCATTGCAGGAGGCGCTGTTGCAATGCTTACTGTTTGCAGAAGAGGTCCAGCAGCACCTTTCAGTCCTGGCTCTTCGTCTGTGGGAGCAGAGGTCAATAATACTTGCGCTACATACTCGGGTTCCAGACGGCTGGGAGCAGGCACCACAGGTGTATTCAAATGGCTGTGGGAAGAGAAAGCAAGGAGCGAGTGCAATGTAGGTGGCGCTGTTGCAAAGCTTACTGTTTGCAGAAGAGGTCCAGCAGCACCTTTCAGTCCTGGCTCTTCGTCTGTGGGAGCAGAGGTCAATAATTCTTGCGCTACCTACTCAGCCTCTGAATGGCAGTTAGCGGGCACCACAGCTCTATTCAAATGCCTGTGAGAAGAGAAAGCAAGGAGCGAGTGCAATGTAGGTGGTGCTATTGCAAAGCTTACTGTTTGCAGAAGAGGTCCAGCAGAACCTTTCATTCCTGGCACTTCTTCTGTGGGAGCAGAGGTCAATAATGCTTGTGCTACATACTCAGCTTCGGACGGCTGGGAGCAGGCACTACAGGTGTATTCAAATGTCTGTGAGAAGAGAAAGCAAGGAGTGACTGCAATGTAGGTGGCGCTGTTGCAAAGCTTACTGTTTGCAGAAGAGGTCCAGCAGCACCTTTCAGTCCTGGCTCTTCGTCTGTGGGAGCAGAGTCCACTCATTCGCATGCTACATACTCGGCTTCAGGAGGGTTGGGAGCGGGCACCACAGGTGTATTCAAATGGCTGTGGGAAGAGAAAGCAAGGAGCGAGTGCAATGTAGGTGGTGCTGTTGCAAAGCTTACTGTTTGCAGAAGAGGCCCAGCAACCCCTTTCAGTCCTGGCTCTTCGTCTGTGGGAGCAGAGGTCAATAATTCTTGCTCTACATACTCGGCTTCAGGACGGCATTGAGCGGGCACCACAGGTGTATTCAAATGGCTGTGGGAAGAGAAAGCAAGGAGTGACTGCAATGTAGGTGGCGCTGTTGCAAAGCTTACTGTTTGCAGAAGAGGCCCAGCAACCCCTTTCAGTCCTGGCTCTTCGTCTGTGGAAGCAGAGGTCAATAATTCATGCGCTACATACTCGGCTTCAGGACGGCTGAGAGCGGGCACCACAGGTGTATTCAAATGGCTGTGGGAAGAGAAAGCAAGGAGTGACTGCAATGTAGGTGGTGCTGCTACAAAGCTTACTGTTTGCAGAAGAGGCCCAGCAACCCCTTTCAGTCCTGGCTCTTCATCTGTGGAAGCAGAGGTCAATAATTCATGCGCTACATACTCGGCTTCAGGACGGCTGAGAGCAGGCACCACAGGTGTATTCAAATGGCTGTGGGAAGAGAAAGCAAGGAGTGACTGCAATGTAGGTGGCGCTGTTGCAAACCTTACTGTTTGCAGAAGAGGCCCAGCAACCCCTTTCAGTCCTGGCTCTTCGTCTGTGGAAGCAGAGGTCAATAATGCTTGCAATACATACTCGGCTTCCGGACTGCTGGGAGCGGGCACCACAGCTGTATTCAAATGCCTGTGAGAAGAGAAAGCAAGGAGCGAGTGCAATGTAGGTGGCGCTGTTGCAAAGCTTACTGTTTGCAGAAGAGGTCCAGCAGCACCTTTCAGTCCTGGCTCTTCGTCTGTGGGAGCAGAGGTCAGTAATTCGTGCGCTACATACTCAGCCTCTGAATGTCAGGGAGCGGGCACCATAGCTGTATTCAAATGCCTGTGAGAAGAG
>JAESHU010000081.1:4593-25152 GCA_017639245.1 Myiopsitta monachus | reverse complement strand
TGTCATCTTGTCTGTGCCTGGAGGTTTTTAGTCTAGTCTAGTGTAGTCTGTGCCTGGAGGTTTTTATTCTGGTCTAGTCTGTGCCTGGAGGTTTTTATTCTGGTCTAGTCTGTGCCTGGAGGTCTTTATTCTGGTCCAGTCTGTGCCAGGACATATTTTGTCTAGGCTAGTCTGTGCCTGTAGGTTTCTAGACACATCTAGTCTGTGCCTGGAGGATTTTAGTCAAGTCAAGTCAAGTCTGTGCCTGGAGGTTTTTATTCTGGTCTAGTTTGTGCCTTGAGGTTTTTAGTCTCGTCTAGTCTGTGCCTGGAGGTTTTTATTCTTATCTAGTCTGTGCCTGGGGGTTCTTAGTCTCATCTAGTCTGTACCTGGAGGTTTTTAGTCTCATCTAGTCTGTGCCTGGAGGTTTTTAGTCTAGTCAAGTCAAGTCTGTGCCTGGAGGTTTTTATTCTGGTCTAGTTTTTGCCTGGAGGTTTTTATTCTGGTCTAGTCTGTGCCTGGAGGTCTTTATTCTGGTCCAGAAGGTTCCAGGAGATATTTTGTCTTGGCTAGTCTGTGCCTGTCGGTTTTTAGACACGTCTAGTCTGTGCCTGGAGGTTTTGAGTCTTGTCTAGTCTGTGCCTGGAGGTTTTTAGTCTCATCTAGTCTGTGCCTGGAGGTTTTTAGTCTCGTCTAGTCTGTGCCTGGGGGTTCTTAGTCTCATCTAGTGTGTGCCTGGAGGTTTTTAGTCTAGTCAAGTGTAGTGTGTGCCTGGAGGTTTTTATTCTGGTCTAGTCTGTGCCCTGAGGTTTTTATTCTGGTCTAGTCTGTGCCTGGAGGTCTGTATTCTTGTCCAGTCTGTGAGATTAGATATTTTGTCTAGGCTAGTCTGTGCCTGTAGGGTTCTACACACGTCTAGTCTGTGCCTGGAGGTTTTTAGTCTCGTCTAGTCTTTGCCTTGAGGATTTTATTCGTACCTAGTATGTGCCTGGAGGTTTTTACTGTCTTCTTGTCTGTGCCTGGAGGTTTTTAGTCTAGTCTAGTGTAGTCTTTGCCCGGAGGTTTTTATTCTGGTCTAGTCTGTGCCTGGAGGTGTTTATTCTGGTCTAGTCTGTGCCAGGGAATATTTTGTCTAGTCTAGTCTGTGCCTGTAGGTTTCTAGACAGATCTAGTCTGTGCTTGGTGGTTTTTATTCTCATCTAGTTTGTGCCTGGAGGTTTTTAGTCTCGTCTAGTCTGTGCCTGGAGGTCTTTATTCTTATCTAGTCTGTGCCTGGGGGTTTTTAGTGTCATCTTGTCTGTGCCTGGAGGTTTTTAGTCTAGTCTAGTGTAGTCTGTGCCTGGAGGTTTTTATTCTGGTCTAGTCTGTGCCTGGAGGTTTTTATTCTGGTCTAGTCTGTGCCTGGAGGTCTTTATTCTGGTCCAGTCTGTGCCAGGACATATTTTGTCTAGGCTAGTCTGTGCCTGTAGGTTTCTAGACACATCTAGTCTGTGCCTGGAGGATTTTAGTCAAGTCAAGTCAAGTCTGTGCCTGGAGGTTTTTATTCTGGTCTAGTTTGTGCCTTGAGGTTTTTAGTCTCGTCTAGTCTGTGCCTGGAGGTTTTTATTCTTATCTAGTCTGTGCCTGGGGGTTCTTAGTCTCATCTAGTCTGTACCTGGAGGTTTTTAGTCTCATCTAGTCTGTGCCTGGAGGTTTTTAGTCTAGTCAAGTCAAGTCTGTGCCTGGAGGTTTTTATTCTGGTCTAGTTTGTGCCTGGAGGTTTTTATTCTGGTCTAGTCTGTGCCTGGAGGTCTTTATTCTGGTCCAGAAGGTTCCAGGAGATATTTTGTCTTGGCTAGTCTGTGCCTGTCAGTTTTTAGACACGTCTAGTCTGTGCCTGGAGGTTTTGAGTCTTGTCTAGTCTGTGCCTGGAGGTTTTTAGTCTCATCTAGTCTGTGCCTGGAGGTTTTTAGTCTCGTCTAGTCTGTGCCTGGGGGTTCTTAGTCTCATCTAGTGTGTGCCTGGAGGTTTTTAGTCTAGTCAAGTGTAGTGTGTGCCTGGAGGTTTTTATTCTGGTCTAGTCTGTGCCCTGAGGTTTTTATTCTGGTCTAGTCTGTGCCTGGAGGTCTGTATTCTTGTCCAGTCTGTGCGATTAGATATTTTGTCTAGGCTAGTCTGTGCCTGTAGGGTTCTACACACGTCTAGTCTGTGCCTGGAGGTTTTTAGTCTCGTCTAGTCTTTGCCTTGAGGATTTTATTCGTACCTAGTATGTGCCTGGAGGTTTTTACTGTCTTCTTGTCTGTGCCTGGAGGTTTTTAGTCTAGTCTAGTGTAGTCTTTGCCCGGAGGTTTTTATTCTGGTCTAGTCTGTGCCTGGAGGTCTTTATTCTGGTCTTGTCTGTGCCAGGGAATATTTTGTCTAGTCTAGTCTGTGCCTGTAGGTTTCTAGACAGATCTAGTCTGTGCTTGGTGGTTTTTATTCTCATCTAGTTTGTGCCTGGAGGTTTTTAGTCTCATCTAGTCTGTGCCTGGAGGTCTTTATTCTTATCTAGTCTGTGCCTGGGGGTTTTTAGTGTCATCTTGTCTGTGCCTGGAGGTTTTTAGTCTAGTCTAGTGTAGTCTGTGCCTGGAGGTTTTTATTCTGGTCTAGTCTGTGCCTGGAGGTTTTTATTCTGGTCTAGTCTGTGCCTGGAGGTCTTTATTCTGGTCCAGTCTGTGCCAGGACATATTTTGTCTAGGCTAGTCTGTGCCTGTAGGTTTCTAGACACATCTAGTCTGTGCCTGGAGGATTTTAGTCAAGTCAAGTCAAGTCTGTGCCTGGAGGTTTTTATTCTGGTCTAGTTTGTGCCTTGAGGTTTTTAGTCTCGTCTAGTCTGTGCCTGGAGGTTTTTATTCTTATCTAGTCTGTGCCTGGGGGTTCTTAGTCTCATCTAGTCTGTACCTGGAGGTTTTTAGTCTCATCTAGTCTGTGCCTGGAGGTTTTTAGTCTAGTCAAGTCAAGTCTGTGCCTGGAGGTTTTTATTCTGGTCTAGTTTGTGCCTGGAGGTTTTTATTCTGGTCTAGTCTGTGCCTGGAGGTCTTTATTCTGGTCCAGAAGGTTCCAGGAGATATTTTGTCTTGGCTAGTCTGTGCCTGTCGGTTTTTAGACACGTCTAGTCTGTGCCTGGAGGTTTTGAGTCTTGTCTAGTCTGTGCCTGGAGGTTTTTAGTCTCATCTAGTCTGTGCCTGGAGGTTTTTAGTCTAGTCAAGTGTAGTGTGTGCCCTGAGGTTTTTATTCTGGTCTAGTCTGTGCCCTGAGGTTTTTATTCTGGTCTAGTCTGTGCCTGGAGGTCTGTATTCTGGTCCAGTCTGTGCGATTAGATATTTTGTCTAGGCTAGTCTGTGCCTGTAGGGTTCTACACACGTCTAGTCTGTGCCTGGAGGTTTTTAGTCTCGTCTAGTCTTTGCCTTGAGGATTTTATTCGTACCTAGTATGTGCCTGGAGGTTTTTACTGTCTTCTTGTCTGTGCCTGGAGGTTTTTAGTCTAGTCTAGTGTAGTCTTTGCCTGGAGGTTTTTATTCTGGTCTTGTCTGTGCCTGGAGGTCTTTATTCTGGTCTAGTCTGTGCCAGGGAATATTTTGTCTAGGCTAGTCTGTGCCTGTAGGTTTCTAGACAGATCTAGTCTGTGCTTGGTGGTTTTTATTCTCATCTAGTTTGTGCCTGGAGGTTTTTAGACACGTCTAGTCTGTGCCTGGAGGTCTTTATTCTTATCTAGTCTGTGCCTGGGGGTTTTTAGTGTCATCTTGTCTGTGCCTGGAGGTTTTTAGTCTAGTCTAGTGTAGTCTGTGCCTGGAGGTTTTTATTCTGGTCTAGTCTGTGCCTGGAGGTTTTTATTCTGGTCTAGTCTGTGCCTGGAGGTCTTTATTCTGGTCCAGTCTGTGCCAGGACATATTTTGTCTAGGCTAGTCTGTGCCTGTAGGTTTCTAGACACATCTAGTCTGTGCCTGGAGGATTTTAGTCAAGTCAAGTCAAGTCTGTGCCTGGAGGGTTTTATTCTGGTCTAGTCTGTGCCTAGAGGTTTTTATTCTGGTCTAGTCTGTGCCTGGAGGTTTTTATTCTGGTCTAGACTGTGCCTTTAGGATTCTATTCTAATCTAGTCTGTGCCTGGGGGTTTTTAGTCACATCTTTTCTGTGCCTGGATGTTTTTAGTCTAGTCAAGTCAAGTCTGTGCCTGGAGGTTTTTATTCTGGTCTAGTTTGTGCCTGGAGGTTTTTATTCTGGTCTAGTCTGTGCCTGGAGGTTTTTATTCTGGTCTAGTCTGTGCCTGGAGGTCTTTATTCTGGTCCAGAAGGTTCAGGAGATATTTTGTCTTGCCTAGTCTGTGCCTGTCGGTTTTTAGACACGTCTAGTCTGTGCCTGGAGGTTTTTAGTCTCGTCTAGTCTGTGCCTGGAGGTTTTTATTCTTATCTAGTCTGTGCCTGGGGGTTCTTAGTCTCATCTAGTCTGTGCCTGGAGGTTTTTAGTCTAGTCTAGTCAAGTCTGTGCCTGGAGGGTTTTATTCTGGTCTAGTCTGTGTCTGGAGGTCTTTATTCTGGTCCAGAAGGTTCCAGGAGATATTTTGTCTTGGCTAGTCTGTGCCTGTCGGTTTTTAGACACGTCTAGTCTGTGCCATGAGGTTTTTAGTCTCGTCTAGTCTGTGCCTGGAGGTTTTTATTCTTATCTAGTCTGTGCCTGGGGGTTCTTAGTCTCATCTAGTCTGTACCTGGAGGTTTTTAGTCTCATCTAGTCTGTGCCTGGAGGTTTTTAGTCTAGTCAAGTCAAGTCTGTGCCTGGAGGTTTTTATTCTGGTCTAGTTTGTGCCTGGAGGGTTTTTATTCTTGTCTAGTCTGTGCCTGGAGGTTTTTATTCTGGTCTAGTCTGTGCCTGGAGGTCTTTATTCTGGTCCAGAAGGTTCCAGGAGATATTTTGTCTTGCCTAGTCTGTGCCTGTCGGTTTTTAGACACGTCTAGTCTGTGCCTGGAGGTTTTTAGTCTCATCTAGTCAAGCCTGTGCCTGGAGGTTTTTAGTCTGGTCTAGTTTGTGCCTTGAGGTTTTTAGTCCGGTCTAGTCTGTGCCTGGAGGTATTTAGTCTCGTCTAGTCTGTGCCTGGAGGTTTTTTGTCTAGTCAAGTCTAGTCTGTGCCTGGAGGTCTTTATTCTGGTCCCGTCTGTGCCAGGAGATATTTTGTCTTGGCTAGTCTGTGCCTGTGGGTTTTTAGACACGTCTAGTCTGAGCCTGGAGGTTTTTATTCTGGTCTAGTCTGTGCCTGGAGGTCTTTATTCTGGTCCAGAAGGTTCCAGGAGATATTTTGTCTTGGCTAGTCTGTGCCTGTCGGTTTTTAGACACGTCTAGTCTGTGCCTTGAGGTTTTGAGTCTCATCTAGTCTGTGCCTGGAGGTCTGTATTCTGGTCCAGTCTTTGCGAGGAGATATTTTGTCTAGGCTAGTCTGTGCCTGTAGGGTTCTACACACGTCTAGTCTGTGCCTGGAGGTTTTTAGTCTCATCTAGTCTGTGCCTGGAGGTTTTTAGTCTCATCTAGTCTGTGCCTGGAGGTTTTTAGTCTAGTCTGGTCAAGTCTGTGCCTGGAGGTTTTTATTCTGGTCTAGTTTGTGCCTGGAGGGTTTTTATTCTTGTCTAGTCTTTGCCTGGAGGTTTTTATTCTGGTCTAGTCTGTGCCTGGAGGTTTTTATTCTGGTCCAGAAGGTGCCAGGAGATATTTTGTCTAGGCTAGTCTGTTCCTGTAGGTTTTTAGACACGTCTAGTCTGTGCCTGGAGGTTTTTAGTCTCTTCTAGTCTGTGCGTGGATGTTTTTATTCTTTTCTAGTCTGTGCCTTGGGGTTCTTAGTCTCATCTAGTCTGTGCATGGAGGTTTTTAGTCTCATCTAGTCTGTGCCTGGAGGTTTTTAGTCTAGTCAAGTCTAGTCTGTGCCTGGAGGTCTTTATTCTGGTCCCGTCTGTGCCAGGAGATATTTTGTCTTGGCTAGTCTGTGCCTGTGGGTTTTTAGACACGTCTAGTCTGTGCCTAGAGGTTTTTATTCTGGTCTAGTCTGTGCCTGGAGGTCTTTATTCTGGTCCAGAAGGTTCCAGGAGATATTTTGTCTTGGCTAGTCTGTGCCTGTCGGTTTTTAGACACGTCTAGTCTGTGCCTGGAGGTTTTGAGTCTCATCTAGTCTGTGCCTGGAGGTTTTTAGTCTCGTCTAGTCTGTGCCTGGGGGTTCTTAGTCTCATCTAGTGTGTGCCTGGAGGTTTTTAGTCTAGTCAAGTGTAGTGTGTGCCTGGAGGTTTTTATTCTGGTCTAGTCTGTGCCCTGAGGTTTTTATTCTGGTCTAGTCTGTGCCTGGAGGTCTGTATTCTGGTCCAGTCTGTGCGATTAGATATTTTGTCTAGGCTAGTCTGTGCCTGTAGGGTTCTACACACGTCTAGTCTGTGCCTGGAGGTTTTTAGTCTCGTCTAGTCTTTGCCTTGAGGATTTTATTCGTACCTAGTATATGCCTGGAGGTTTTTATTGTCTTCTTGTCTGTGCCTGGAGGTTTTTAGTCTAGTCTAGTGTAGTCTTTGCCCGGAGGTTTTTATTCTGGTCTAGTCTGTGCCTGGAGGTCTTTATTCTGGTCTAGTCTGTGCCAGGGAATATTTTGTCTAGTCTAGTCTGTGCCTGTAGGTTTCTAGACAGATCTAGTCTGTGCTTGGTGGTTTTTATTCTCATCTAGTTTGTGCCTGGAGGTTTTTAGTCTCGTCTAGTCTGTGCCTGGAGGTCTTTATTCTTATCTAGTCTGTGCCTGGGGGTTTTTAGTGTCATCTTGTCTGTGCCTGGAGGTTTTTAGTCTAGTCTAGTGTAGTCTGTGCCTGGAGGTTTTTATTCTGGTCTAGTCTGTGCCTGGAGGTTTTTATTCTGGTCTAGTCTGTGCCTGGAGGTCTTTATTCTGGTCCAGTCTGTGCCAGGACATATTTTGTCTAGGCTAGTCTGTGCCTGTAGGTTTCTAGACACATCTAGTCTGTGCCTGGAGGATTTTAGTCAAGTCAAGTCAAGTCTGTGCCTGGAGGTTTTTATTCTGGTCTAGTTTGTGCCTTGAGGTTTTTAGTCTCGTCTAGTCTGTGCCTGGAGGTTTTTATTCTTATCTAGTCTGTGCCTGGGGGTTCTTAGTCTCATCTAGTCTGTACCTGGAGGTTTTTAGTCTCATCTAGTCTGTGCCTGGAGGTTTTTAGTCTAGTCAAGTCAAGTCTGTGCCTGGAGGTTTTTATTCTGGTCTAGTTTTTGCCTGGAGGTTTTTATTCTGGTCTAGTCTGTGCCTGGAGGTCTTTATTCTGGTCCAGAAGGTTCCAGGAGATATTTTGTCTTGCCTAGTCTGTGCCTGTCGGTTTTTAGACACGTCTAGTCTGTGCCTGGAGTTTTTTAGTCTCGTCTAGTCAAGCCTGTGCCTGGAGGTTTTTAGTCCGGTCTAGTTTGTGCCTTGAGGTTTTTAGTCCGGTCTAGTCTGTGCCTGGAGGTATTTAGTCTCGTCTAGTCTGTGCCTGGAGGTCTTTACTCTGGTCCAGTCTGTGCCAGGGGATATTTAGTCGAGGCTAGTCTGTGCCTGTGGGTTTTTAGACATGTCTAGTCTGTGCCTGGAGGTTTTGAGTCTTATCTAGTCTGTGCCTGGAGGTTTTTATTCTCATCTAGTCTGTGCCTGGGGGTTTTTAGTCTCATCTAGTCTGTGCCTGGAGGTTTTTAGTCTAGTCTAGTCAAGTCTGTGCCTGGAGGTTTTTATTCTGGTCTAGTTTGTGCCTGGAGGGTTTTTATTCTTGTCTAGTCTTTGCCTGGAGGTTTTTATTCTGGTCTAGTCTGTGCCTGGAGGTTTTTATTCTGGTCCAGAAGGTGCCAGGAGATATTTTGTCTAGGCTAGTCTGTTCCTGTAGGTTTTTAGACACGTCTAGTCTGTGCCTGGAGGTTTTTAGTCTCTTCTAGTCTGTGCGTGGATGTTTTTATTCTTTTCTAGTCTGTGCCTTGGGGTTCTTAGTCTCATCTAGTCTGTGCATGGAGGTTTTTAGTCTCATCTAGTCTGTGCCTGGAGGTTTTTAGTCTAGTCAAGTCTAGTCTGTGCCTGGAGGTCTTTATTCTGGTCCCGTCTGTGCCAGGAGATATTTTGTCTTGGCTAGTCTGTGCCTGTGGGTTTTTAGACACGTCTAGTCTGTGCCTAGAGGTTTTTATTCTGGTCTAGTCTGTGCCTGGAGGTCTTTATTCTGGTCCAGAAGGTTCCAGGAGATATTTTGTCTTGGCTAGTCTGTGCCTGTCGGTTTTTAGACACGTCTAGTCTGTGCCTGGAGGTTTTGAGTCTCATCTAGTCTGTGCCTGGAGGTTTTTAGTCTCGTCTAGTCTGTGCCTGGGGGTTCTTAGTCTCATCTAGTGTGTGCCTGGAGGTTTTTAGTCTAGTCAAGTGTAGTGTGTGCCTGGAGGTTTTTATTCTGGTCTAGTCTGTGCCCTGAGGTTTTTATTCTGGTCTAGTCTGTGCCTGGAGGTCTGTATTCTGGTCCAGTCTGTGCGATTAGATATTTTGTCTAGGCTAGTCTGTGCCTGTAGGGTTCTACACACGTCTAGTCTGTGCCTGGAGGTTTTTAGTCTCGTCTAGTCTTTGCCTTGAGGATTTTATTCGTACCTAGTATGTGCCTGGAGGTTTTTACTGTCTTCTTGTCTGTGCCTGGAGGTTTTTAGTCTAGTCTAGTGTAGTCTTTGCCCGGAGGTTTTTATTCTGGTCTAGTCTGTGCCTGGAGGTGTTTATTCTGGTCTAGTCTGTGCCAGGGAATATTTTGTCTAGTCTAGTCTGTGCCTGTAGGTTTCTAGACAGATCTAGTCTGTGCTTGGTGGTTTTTATTCTCATCTAGTTTGTGCCTGGAGGTTTTTAGTCTCGTCTAGTCTGTGCCTGGAGGTCTTTATTCTTATCTAGTCTGTGCCTGGGGGTTTTTAGTGTCATCTTGTCTGTGCCTGGAGGTTTTTAGTCTAGTCTAGTGTAGTCTGTGCCTGGAGGTTTTTATTCTGGTCTAGTCTGTGCCTGGAGGTTTTTATTCTGGTCTAGTCTGTGCCTGGAGGTCTTTATTCTGGTCCAGTCTGTGCCAGGACATATTTTGTCTAGGCTAGTCTGTGCCTGTAGGTTTCTAGACACATCTAGTCTGTGCCTGGAGGATTTTAGTCAAGTCAAGTCAAGTCTGTGCCTGGAGGTTTTTATTCTGGTCTAGTTTGTGCCTTGAGGTTTTTAGTCTCGTCTAGTCTGTGCCTGGAGGTTTTTATTCTTATCTAGTCTGTGCCTGGGGGTTCTTAGTCTCATCTAGTCTGTACCTGGAGGTTTTTAGTCTCATCTAGTCTGTGCCTGGAGGTTTTTAGTCTAGTCAAGTCAAGTCTGTGCCTGGAGGTTTTTATTCTGGTCTAGTTTGTGCCTGGAGGTTTTTATTCTGGTCTAGTCTGTGCCTGGAGGTCTTTATTCTGGTCCAGAAGGTTCCAGGAGATATTTTGTCTTGGCTAGTCTGTGCCTGTCGGTTTTTAGACACGTCTAGTCTGTGCCTGGAGGTTTTGAGTCTTGTCTAGTCTGTGCCTGGAGGTTTTTAGTCTCATCTAGTCTGTGCCTGGAGGTTTTTAGTCTCGTCTAGTCTGTGCCTGGGGGTTCTTAGTCTCATCTAGTGTGTGCCTGGAGGTTTTTAGTCTAGTCAAGTGTAGTGTGTGCCTGGAGGTTTTTATTCTGGTCTAGTCTGTGCCCTGAGGTTTTTATTCTGGTCTAGTCTGTGCCTGGAGGTCTGTATTCTTGTCCAGTCTGTGCGATTAGATATTTTGTCTAGGCTAGTCTGTGCCTGTAGGGTTCTACACACGTCTAGTCTGTGCCTGGAGGTTTTTAGTCTCGTCTAGTCTTTGCCTTGAGGATTTTATTCGTACCTAGTATGTGCCTGGAGGTTTTTACTGTCTTCTTGTCTGTGCCTGGAGGTTTTTAGTCTAGTCTAGTGTAGTCTTTGCCCGGAGGTTTTTATTCTGGTCTAGTCTGTGCCTGGAGGTGTTTATTCTGGTCTAGTCTGTGCCAGGGAATATTTTGTCTAGTCTAGTCTGTGCCTGTAGGTTTCTAGACAGATCTAGTCTGTGCTTGGTGGTTTTTATTCTCATCTAGTTTGTGCCTGGAGGTTTTTAGTCTCGTCTAGTCTGTGCCTGGAGGTCTTTATTCTTATCTAGTCTGTGCCTGGGGGTTTTTAGTGTCATCTTGTCTGTGCCTGGAGGTTTTTAGTCTAGTCTAGTGTAGTCTGTGCCTGGAGGTTTTTATTCTGGTCTAGTCTGTGCCTGGAGGTTTTTATTCTGGTCTAGTCTGTGCCTGGAGGTCTTTATTCTGGTCCAGTCTGTGCCAGGACATATTTTGTCTAGGCTAGTCTGTGCCTGTAGGTTTCTAGACACATCTAGTCTGTGCCTGGAGGATTTTAGTCAAGTCAAGTCAAGTCTGTGCCTGGAGGTTTTTATTCTGGTCTAGTTTGTGCCTTGAGGTTTTTAGTCTCGTCTAGTCTGTGCCTGGAGGTTTTTATTCTTATCTAGTCTGTGCCTGGGGGTTCTTAGTCTCATCTAGTCTGTACCTGGAGGTTTTTAGTCTCATCTAGTCTGTGCCTGGAGGTTTTTAGTCTAGTCAAGTCAAGTCTGTGCCTGGAGGTTTTTATTCTGGTCTAGTTTGTGCCTGGAGGTTTTTATTCTGGTCTAGTCTGTGCCTGGAGGTCTTTATTCTGGTCCAGAAGGTTCCAGGAGATATTTTGTCTTGGCTAGTCTGTGCCTGTCGGTTTTTAGACACGTCTAGTCTGTGCCTGGAGGTTTTGAGTCTTGTCTAGTCTGTGCCTGGAGGTTTTTAGTCTCATCTAGTCTGTGCCTGGAGGTTTTTAGTCTCGTCTAGTCTGTGCCTGGGGGTTCTTAGTCTCATCTAGTGTGTGCCTGGAGGTTTTTAGTCTAGTCAAGTGTAGTGTGTGCCTGGAGGTTTTTATTCTGGTCTAGTCTGTGCCCTGAAGTTTTTATTCTGGTCTAGTCTGTGCCTGGAGGTCTGTATTCTTGTCCAGTCTGTGCGATTAGATATTTTGTCTAGGCTAGTCTGTGCCTGTAGGGTTCTACACACGTCTAGTCTGTGCCTGGAGGTTTTTAGTCTCGTCTAGTCTTTGCCTTGAGGATTTTATTCGTACCTAGTATGTGCCTGGAGGTTTTTACTGTCTTCTTGTCTGTGCCTGGAGGTTTTTAGTCTAGTCTAGTGTAGTCTTTGCCCGGAGGTTTTTATTCTGGTCTAGTCTGTGCCTGGAGGTCTTTATTCTGGTCTTGTCTGTGCCAGGGAATATTTTGTCTAGTCTAGTCTGTGCCTGTAGGTTTCTAGACAGATCTAGTCTGTGCTTGGTGGTTTTTATTCTCATCTAGTTTGTGCCTGGAGGTTTTTAGTCTCGTCTAGTCTGTGCCTGGAGGTCTTTATTCTTATCTAGTCTGTGCCTGGGGGTTTTTAGTGTCATCTTGTCTGTGCCTGGAGGTTTTTAGTCTAGTCTAGTGTAGTCTGTGCCTGGAGGTTTTTATTCTGGTCTAGTCTGTGCCTGGAGGTTTTTATTCTGGTCTAGTCTGTGCCTGGAGGTCTTTATTCTGGTCCAGTCTGTGCCAGGACATATTTTGTCTAGGCTAGTCTGTGCCTGTAGGTTTCTAGACACATCTAGTCTGTGCCTGGAGGATTTTAGTCAAGTCAAGTCAAGTCTGTGCCTGGAGGTTTTTATTCTGGTCTAGTTTGTGCCTTGAGGTTTTTAGTCTCGTCTAGTCTGTGCCTGGAGGTTTTTATTCTTATCTAGTCTGTGCCTGGGGGTTCTTAGTCTCATCTAGTCTGTACCTGGAGGTTTTTAGTCTCATCTAGTCTGTGCCTGGAGGTTTTTAGTCTAGTCAAGTCAAGTCTGTGCCTGGAGGTTTTTATTCTGGTCTAGTTTGTGCCTGGAGGTTTTTATTCTGGTCTAGTCTGTGCCTGGAGGTCTTTATTCTGGTCCAGAAGGTTCCAGGAGATATTTTGTCTTGGCTAGTCTGTGCCTGTCGGTTTTTAGACACGTCTAGTCTGTGCCTGGAGGTTTTGAGTCTTGTCTAGTCTGTGCCTGGAGGTTTTTAGTCTCATCTAGTCTGTGCCTGGAGGTTTTTAGTCTAGTCAAGTGTAGTGTGTGCCCTGAGGTTTTTATTCTGGTCTAGTCTGTGCCCTGAGGTTTTTATTCTGGTCTAGTCTGTGCCTGGAGGTCTGTATTCTGGTCCAGTCTGTGCGATTAGATATTTTGTCTAGGCTAGTCTGTGCCTGTAGGGTTCTACACACGTCTAGTCTGTGCCTGGAGGTTTTTAGTCTCGTCTAGTCTTTGCCTTGAGGATTTTATTCGTACCTAGTATGTGCCTGGAGGTTTTTACTGTCTTCTTGTCTGTGCCTGGAGGTTTTTAGTCTAGTCTAGTGTAGTCTTTGCCTGGAGGTTTTTATTCTGGTCTTGTCTGTGCCTGGAGGTCTTTATTCTGGTCTAGTCTGTGCCAGGGAATATTTTGTCTAGGCTAGTCTGTGCCTGTAGGTTTCTAGACAGATCTAGTCTGTGCTTGGTGGTTTTTATTCTCATCTAGTTTGTGCCTGGAGGTTTTTAGACACGTCTAGTCTGTGCCTGGAGGTCTTTATTCTTATCTAGTCTGTGCCTGGGGGTTTTTAGTGTCATCTTGTCTGTGCCTGGAGGTTTTTAGTCTAGTCTAGTGTAGTCTGTGCCTGGAGGTTTTTATTCTGGTCTAGTCTGTGCCTGGAGGTTTTTATTCTGGTCTAGTCTGTGCCTGGAGGTCTTTATTCTGGTCCAGTCTGTGCCAGGACATATTTTGTCTAGGCTAGTCTGTGCCTGTAGGTTTCTAGACACATCTAGTCTGTGCCTGGAGGATTTTAGTCAAGTCAAGTCAAGTCTGTGCCTGGAGGGTTTTATTCTGGTCTAGTCTGTGCCTAGAGGTTTTTATTCTGGTCTAGTCTGTGCCTGGAGGTTTTTATTCTGGTCTAGACTGTGCCTTTAGGATTCTATTCTAATCTAGTCTGTGCCTGGGGGTTTTTAGTCACATCTTTTCTGTGCCTGGATGTTTTTAGTCTAGTCAAGTCAAGTCTGTGCCTGGAGGTTTTTATTCTGGTCTAGTTTGTGCCTGGAGGTTTTTATTCTGGTCTAGTCTTTGCCTGGAGGTTTTTATTCTGGTCTAGTCTGTGCCTGGAGGTCTTTATTCTGGTCCAGAAGGTTCCAGGAGATATTTTGTCTTGGCTAGTCTGTGCCTGTCGGTTTTTAGACACGTCTAGTCTGTGCCATGAGGTTTTTAGTCTCGTCTAGTCTGTGCCTGGAGGTTTTTATTCTTATCTAGTCTGTGCCTGGGGGTTCTTAGTCTCATCTAGTCTGTACCTGGAGGTTTTTAGTCTCGTCTAGTCTGTGCCTGGAGGTTTTTAGTCTAGTCAAGTCAAGTCTGTGCCTGGAGGTTTTTATTCTGGTCTAGTTTGTGCCTGGAGGGTTTTTATTCTTGTCTAGTCTGTGCCTGGAGGTTTTTATTCTGGTCTAGTCTGTGCCTGGAGGTCTTTATTCTGGTCCAGAAGGTTCCAGGAGATATTTTGTCTTGCCTAGTCTGTGCCTGTCGGTTTTTAGACACGTCTAGTCTGTGCCTGGAGGTTTTTAGTCTCATCTAGTCAAGCCTGTGCCTGGAGGTTTTTAGTCTGGTCTAGTTTGTGCCTTGAGGTTTTTAGTCCGGTCTAGTCTGTGCCTGGAGGTATTTAGTCTCGTCTAGTCTGTGCCTGGAGGTTTTTTGTCTAGTCAAGTCTAGTCTGTGCCTGGAGGTCTTTATTCTGGTCCCGTCTGTGCCAGGAGATATTTTGTCTTGGCTAGTCTGTGCCTGTGGGTTTTTAGACACGTCTAGTCTGAGCCTGGAGGTTTTTATTCTGGTCTAGTCTGTGCCTGGAGGTCTTTATTCTGGTCCAGAAGGTTCCAGGAGATATTTTGTCTTGGCTAGTCTGTGCCTGTCGGTTTTTAGACACGTCTAGTCTGTGCCTTGAGGTTTTGAGTCTCATCTAGTCTGTGCCTGGAGGTCTGTATTCTGGTCCAGTCTTTGCGAGGAGATATTTTGTCTAGGCTAGTCTGTGCCTGTAGGGTTCTACACACGTCTAGTCTGTGCCTGGAGGTTTTTAGTCTCATCTAGTCTGTGCCTGGAGGTTTTTAGTCTCATCTAGTCTGTGCCTGGAGGTTTTTAGTCTCGTCTAGTCTGTGCCTGGAGGTTTTTAGTCTCGTTGAGTTTGTCCCTGGTGGTTTTTACTCTCGTCTAGTCTGCTGCTGCAAGTTCCTAGTCTACTCTAATCTTGTCTGTGCCTGGAGAATTTTTGTATAGCCTAGTCTAGACTGTGCCTTGAGGTTTTAAGTCTAGGCTAGCCTACTCCGTGCCTGAAGGTGTTAGTTCTAGTCTGGTCTGTGCCTGGAGTTTTTCACTCTAGTCTTACCTAAGCCTGGAGGTTTTTATTCTCATCTGCTCTGTGCCTGGAGGTTTTTAGTCTAGTCAAGTCAAGTCTGTGCCTGGAGGTTTTTATTCTGGTCTAGTCTGTTCCTGGAGGTTTTTAGACACGTCTTCTCTGTGCCTGGAGGTTTTTATTCTGGTCTTGTCTGTGCCTGGAGGTATTTATTCTGGTCCAGTCTGTGCCAGGAGTTATTTTGTCCATTCTAGTCTGTGCCTGGAGGTTTTTAGTCTCGTCTCGTCTGTGCCTGGATGTTTTTAGTCTCGTTGTGTTTGTCCCTGGTGGTTTTTACTCTCGTCTAGTCTGCGGCTGTAATTTCCTAGTCTACTCTAGTCTAGTCTGTGCCTGGAGGATTTTTGTCTAGTCTAGTCTAGTCTGTGCCTGGAGGTTTTAAGTCTAGGCTAGCCTACTCCGTGCCTGAAGGTGTTCATTCTAGTCTAGTCTGTGCCTGGAGGTTTTCAGTCTAGTCTAACCTAAGCCTGGAGGTTTTCAGTCTAGCCTACTCTGTGCCTGGAGGTTTTCAGTCTAGCCTACTCTGTGCCTGTGGGTTTTCAGTCTAGTCTTGCCTAGTCTATGCCGGGAGGTTTTAAGTCTAGTCTAGTCTAGTCTATTCCGTGCCTGAAGGTGTTTAGTCTAGTCTGGTCTGTGTCTCGATTTTGTAAGTCTAGTTTTGTCTAGCCTTTTCCTGGTGGTTTTAATTCCAGTCTAGTGTGTGCCTGCTTGTTTTAATTCCAGTCTTGTTTGTGCCTGGATGTTTTAAGTAACAGTCTTGTTTGTGCCTGGAGAACCTTAGCCTGTGCCTGGAGAACCTTAGCCTGTGCCTGGAGAACCTTAGCCTGTGCCTGGAGAACCTTAGCCTGTGCCTGGAGAACCTTAGCCTGTGCCTGGAGAACCTTAGCCTGTGCCTGGAGAACCTTAGCCTGTGCCTGGAGAACCTTAGCCTGTGCCTGGAGAACCTTAGCCTGTGCCTGGAGAACCTTAGCCTGTGCCTGGAGAACCTTAGCCTGTGCCTGGAGAACCTTAGCCTGTGCCTGGAGAACCTTAGCCTGTGCCTGGAGAATTCAGTGTGTGTTTGGAGTAATTAGTTTGTGCCTGAGGCATGTTAGATGTGACTGGAGAATTGATTCTGTGACTGGAGAATTGATTCTGTGACTGGAGAATTGATTCTGTGACTGGAGAATTGATTCTGTGACTGGAGAATTGATTCTGTGACTGGAGAATTGATTCTGTGACTGGAGAATTGATTCTGTGACTGGAGAATTGATTCTGTGACTTTAGAATTGATTCTGTGACTGGAGAGTTTACTCTTTGACTGGAGAACGTAGTCTGTGTCTGGAGAATTTATTCTCTGATTAGAGCTTTTGGTTGGAGCCTGGAGGGTTTAGCCCGTGCCTGGAGGGTTTAGCCCCTGCCTGGAGGGTTTAGCCTGTGCCTGGAGATTATATGCTGTGACAGGGGAATTTAATCTGTGACAGGAGAGTTTAGTCTCTGATCTGGTGAATTTAGTCTGTTCCTGGAGAACTTTGTTCCTGGAGTATTTATTGTGTCATTAGAGAATTTAATCTGTGATGGTAGAACTCATTCTGTGCGTGGATAATTTAGTCTGTGTCTGGAGAATTTGGTATGTGACGAGAGAATTTAATCTGTGCTTGGAGAATTTACTGTGGGATCCTGCGAATTTTTTTCAGTGTTAGTAGAACTCATTCTGTGACTGGAGAATTTAGTGTGTGATGTTAGAATTTAGTCTGTCTGTGTAATTTATTCTGTGGGTGGAGAATTCGGTATGTGACTGGAGAATTTCGTCTGTAACTTGAAGAATTTAGACTGTGATCCGATTATATATTTTGTGATCTGGAAATCTATTCTGTGATGGAAGAACTCACTCTTTGGAGAATTTAGTCTGTGACTGAGGATTTCTTCTGAGTCAGAATTAAGACTAACTGCGCCCCCACGCTTACTACCTCCTTACTTTGATCCCTTGCTGGGATTAGGATTAGGATTGAAATTGGGATTGAGATTAGGATTAGAATTGAGATTGATATTAGTATTAGGATTGAGATTGAGATTGGGATTGGGATTGGGGTTAGGGGGTGAGGGTTAGGATTAGTGTTAGGGTTAGAATTAGGTGTTAGGGTTGAGGTTGTGTTTGGGGATTAGGGTTAGGGGTCAGTTGGCAGGGGTCAAGGATTAGGTTAGGTTTAAGGGTAAGAGGGGATAGCGTTAGGGGTTAGGGTGAGGGTACAGGTTAGGGGTCAGGGGTAGGGGGTTAGGGTTATGGTTAGAGGGTAGCGTTTGGGTAAGGTTTAGTTGGTATTTAGGTTGGGGGTAGTTAGGGTTGGGGGTAGTAAGAGTGGGGGTGCAGTCAGTCTTAATTCTGACACAGAAGAAATCTCTAGTCACAGAATAAATTCTCTAATCACAGAAAAAATTCTCCAGTCTCAAAGTAAATTCTCCTGTCAGATACTAAAATCTCCAGTCACAGACTGAATTCTCCAGTCACAGATTGTAATCTCCAGTAACGGAATGATTTCCACCGTCACAGGCTAAATACTCTAATCCCACAATAATTTCTCTACGTGCAGACGAAGGTCCCCAGGCGCAGACGAAGGTCCCCAGGCACATTATTTATTTTGTGATCACAGACTGAATTCCCCAGTCACAGAATATATTGTCCAATCAAAGACTAAGTTCTTGGATCACTGACTAGATTCTCCAGGCACAGACTAAACTCTCCAGGCACAGACTAATCTCTCCAGGCACAGACTAATCTCTCCAGGCACAGAATGAGCTCCACCATCACAGGCTAAATAATCTTTTCACACAATAAATTCTCCTGGTACAGACTAAATTTTAAAGGCGCATAATTTATTCTCCAATCACAGACTGAATTCTCCTGACACTGACTAAACTCTGCTGTCAAATTCTAATTTCTGCAGTCACAAACTATATTCTCCAATCACAGACTAAATTCTAGGATTACAGACTAGATTCTCCAGTCACGGACTAGATTCTCCAGTCACGGACTAGATTCTCCAGTCACGGACTAGATTCTCCAGTCACGGACTAGATTCTCCAGTCACGGACTAGATTCTCCAGTCACGGACTAGATTCTCCAGTCACGGACTAAAATCTCCAGTCACGGACTAAAATCTCCAGTCACGGACTAAAATCTCCAGTCACGGACTAAAATCTCCAGTCACGGACTAAAATCTCCAGTCACGGACTAAAATCTCCAGTCACGGACTCGATTAACCCCTAGTTAGGGTTCAGGGGGTAGTTATGGTTGGGAGGCAGTTAGGGTTAGGGTTGGGGAGGCAGTAAGGGTGGGGGACCAGTTAGGGTTAGGATTGGGGGCAGTATCTTGGGGGGGGGCAGTTAGGGTTAGGCTTAGACAGTGTTAGGGTTAGGGTTGGAGATATTATTGTCGGAGTGGAGAACTTTATGTCTCAGTGTAGAACTAACTGTATGCCTGCATAGCTTATTGTTTCAGCAGAGAACTACTTGCCTGAGTGGGGATTTTAGTTTCTGAGTGGAGATTGTAGTCTATGAGTGGAGAGTCTCAGCAAGCTGAGTCTAAGCCCGAGAGTCCTTGCCCCTGAGTCTCAGCGAGAAAGTATAAATGCCAGTGTCTGTGAAAGAGTCTCAGCCGTAGAGTCTCAACCCCAGAGTCTAAGTTACGTTCTTGATCATGGTGTTTATGATTCGAAGTGTGAGGTGCAGAGTCTGAGCCACAGAGTCTCAGGCACATATCAGTCCCTAAGTCTGAACTGCGGTGCCTTAGCCATAGAATTTCAGCAGCAGTTTCAGCCACATAGTGAGAGTCTGAGAGTCTCAGCCCCATAGTCTCAGGCCCAGATTTTGAGGGCCACAGTCTCAGTCCCGGAGTGTCTGCCACACAGTCTGAGTCTGAGAGTCTCAGCCCCAGCCTATGTGTCACAGAGTCTGAGCCTGAGAGTCTCAGCCAGAGTATCAGCTCCAAAACCTGAGCTCCAGAGTATCAACCCCACAGTCTTAGATATAGTCTCAGCAACAATCTCAGCCAACGAGACCGAGCTTGAAAGTATCAGCTCAAAAGTTTGAGGCCCAGAGTCTCAGCCACTGCTTCAGGCACGGTCTCTGCCACAGATTTTCGGAATCCCAGAGTCTTAGACGTAGAGTCTCAGCAACAGTCTCTGTCACTTAGAGTCTGAAAGTACCAGCTCCTGCATTTGAGGCCAACAGTCTTAATTCCATAGTCTTAGCCAGAGTCTCGGCAACATTTTTAGGCACAGAGTCTGAGTCTGAGAGTATCAGTTCCAAAGTCTCAGGCCCAGAGTCTCAGGGACTGTCTCAGCCACAAAGTTTCAGACACAGTCTCAGCTGTAGTCAGGCACAGAGTCGGAGTCCCAGATTGTCAGCCCTAGTCTGAGCCCTAGAGTCTCAGTCCCTGAGTCTCAGCCTCAAAGTCTGAATCTCTGAGTCTCACCCATCTGAGCCAGAGAAAGACAAGCAGAAAATTTAAGCCACGGAGGGCTCATGGAGCAAAACCAGTGAGCAGATATGGAAGAGCCAGGACACTTTCCGAGCAGCCAGGCAGCAACTTTGGTGCAGATAGGGAGCAGCCACAGAGCCAGATCCAAGTTAGCCAAAGACCCAGCTGTGGCTCATCAGGGTGCTTGTATCCTAGCCGGTGGTTTGCCCCCCCCCCCCATCCCATTGAGGGAGGGGTTGCGGGTGGGGCCTGTGGTATATGAGGCACAGCCTCTGCTCAGTGAGCTCATTTGAGGTTCAGCTCTCATCAGGCAAAGTTGTCTGTGTTGGCTCAGGTTTTGTGGCCTGGGAGCTTTGTGGGTTATTTGAGGTGTGATTTGGGGGGGCTTTTGCAATTGTCTTGTCTCATTTCAGACCTTCTGGCCACGTTAAGACTTACTAGTGCATGCATTATGAAGTATCATTGTGTAGAGAGTTTTTTAGGTGTTGTATTTGTAGGTGGTGATGGGGAAAGTGAACTGTGTGGGAGGACTCAGGGGGAGAAGTTGTGGTAAAGGTAATCTGTGCTCCATGTCCCCATTATTGTGTATCAGTCCTGTTTTACTTTGCAGATGATGAAGAGGTGTGTGGGCAGAGAAGGAACATAGCGGCTATCGACAAGAGGTTGTTCTCAAGGGTGGTTTAGGACCTCTGCTCTCGTAAAAGGTAAGCAAATGGAACAGGCCCGGAGAGAGTCAGGAAACAGTCGTAAGGTCAGAGTGGGAGAAAGGTTGTTGAAGAGGGGCTCTCTTTGGGCAGGGAAAGGGAGGCAGTTCGTGCTCATTGTCAGCTTTTATCAGTGTACGAAGCTAAAGCACAGCTGTGGCTCGTGCCTCGGACTCTCGAGGTTGTGTGTAAGATGGTAGTGCAGTGTGTTCAGCTGCAGTCAGTGCTGTATGTGATTGGAGAATTTAATATGTGCCTCGGGAATTTAAACTATACCTGGAGAATTTAATCTGTGACAGGAAAATTTATTCTGTGCCTGGGGAATTTAGTCTGTGCCTGCAGAATCTGTAGTTGGAGAAATCAATCTGTGCCCGGGGAAGCTGGTCTGTGCCTGGGGCTTTTAAGTCTACTCTAGTCTGTGCTGGGATGTTTTTAGTCTCCTCTAGTGTAGTCTGTGCCTGGATGTTTTTAGTCTCTCCTAATCTCAACCTGGAGGTTTTAATTCTTGCCTGGTCTAGTCTCAGTCTGGAGGTATTTAATCATGACTTGTCTGTGCCTGTAGGTTTTTAGCCTCATGTAGTCTCTGCCTGGATGTTTTTAGCCTAGTCTAGTGTTTGCCTGGAACTTTAATTCTGATCTAGTCTGTGCCTGGAGGTTTGAAGTCTGGTCTAGACTATCCCAGAGGGTTTTAAGTCTCACATATTCTTTGCCTGGAGGTTTTTAGTCTCGTCTAGTCTGAGCCTGGAGGTTTATAGTCTCATCTAATCTGTGCCTGGATGTTTTTATTCTAGTCTTGTCAAGTCTGTGCCTGGAGGTTTTTATTCTGGTCTAGTTTGTGCCTGGAGGTTTTTATTCTGGTCTAGTCTGTGCCTGGAGGTTTTTTAGTCTCGTCTAGTCTGTGCCTAGAGGGTTTTATTCTGGTCTAGTCTGTC
>JAESHU010000060.1:17105-39105 GCA_017639245.1 Myiopsitta monachus | reverse complement strand
GCTGCTCTCAGTGTGTCTTAGAATTCTGACCGCAGTCTGTGTCACAATGCAGCTCTCAGTCTGTCATGGAACGCTACTCTCTGTCAGTATTAGAATGCTGCTCTCTGTCTCTCTCGCAATGCTACTCTAGATCTCTCTCAGAATGCTGCTCTCTGTCTGTTCTATAATGCTGCTCTCTGTCTCTCCTACAATGCTGCTCTAAGTCTGTCTTAGAATGCTGCCCTCAGTCTCTATTAGAATACTGCTCTTGGACTGCGTTCAAATGCTTCCCTCAGTCTGTCTAAAAAACTGCTCTCAGTCTGTCCTAGAATGCTGCTCACAGACGATCTTAGAATATTGCTCTCACTCTGTGTTAGAATGATACTCTCAATCTGCCTAAAAATTCTCTATCAATCTTAGAACGCTGTTCTCAATCTCAACATACCATGCTGCTCAGAGTCTACCTTAGAATTCTGCTCTCAGTCTATGTCACAATGCAGATCTCATTCTGTCTTAGAATTCTGCTCTCAGTCTATATCACAATGCAGCCCTCAGTCTCTCTTAGAATTCTGATCTCAGTCTGTGTCACAATGCAGATCTCAGTCTCTCTTGGAACGCTGCTCTCAGTCTGTCTTAGAACGCTGTTCTCTGTCTGTCCGACAATGCTGCTCTCAGTCTGTCCTAGAATGCTGCTCTCAGTCTGACTTAGAATGCTACTCTAAGTCAGTCTTAGCATCCTGCCCTCAGTGTCTATTCGAATACTGCTCTTGGACTGCCTTCAAATGCTTCCCTCATTCTGTCCTACAATGCTTCCTTAAGTCTGTCCTAGAAAGCTTCTCTCAGTCTGTCCTAGAAAGCTGCTCTCAGTCTGTCCTAGAAAGCTGTTCTCAGTCTGTCCTGGAATGCTGCTCTCAATCTGTCCTGGAATGCTGCTCTCAGTTTGTCCTGGAAAGCTGCTCTCAGTCTGTCCTGGAATGCTGCTCTCAGTCTGTCCTGGAATGCTGCTCTCAGTCTGTCCTGGAATGCTGCTCTCAGACTGTCCTGGAATGCTGCTATCAGTCTATGTCACAATGCAGCTCTCAGTCTGTCTTGGAATGCTGCTCTCAGTCTGTCTTAGAATGCTGCTCTCAGTATGTCCTAAAATGCTGCTCTGATTCTGTCTTAGAATGCTGCCCTCTGTCTGTCCTAGAATGCTGCTCGCAATCTGCCTTAGAATACTGCTCAACCTATGTCACAATGCAGCTCTCAGTCTCTCTTAGAATTCTGATCTCAGTCTGTGTCACAATGAAGCTCTCAGTCTGTCTTGGAACGCGGCACTCTGTCTGTCCTGGAATGCTGCTCTCAGTCTGCCTTAGAACGCTGCTCTCTGTCTGTCCTACAATGCTATACTATGTCAGTCTTAGAATGCCGCTCTCAGTCTGTCCTAGAATGCTGCACTCTGTACTAGAATGCTGCTGTCAGTCTGCCTCAGAATGCTGCTCTCAGTCTGCCTTAGAAGGCTCCTCTCAGTTTGCCTTAGAATGATACTCTCAGTCTGCCTAAAAATTCTCTATCAATCTTAGAACGCTCTTCCCAATCTCACTTACCAAGCTGCTCGCAGTCTACCTTACAATACTGCTCTCAGTCTATGTCATAATGCCGTTCTCAGTCTCTCTTAGAATTCTGATCTAAGTCTGTGTCACAATGAAGCTCTCAGTCTACCGTGGAACGCTCCTCTCTGTCTGTCCGACAATGCTACTCTAAGTGTGTCCTGGAATGCTGCTCTCAGTCAGTTTTGGAATGCTGCTCTCTGTCTTTCCTACAATGCTACTCTAAGTCTGTCTTAGCATCCTGCCCTCAGTGTCTATTCGAATACTGCTCTTGGACTGCCTTCAAATGTTTCCCTCAGTCTGTCCTAAAATGCTTCCATAAGTCTGTCCTAGAAAGCTGCTCTCAGTCTGTCCTAGAAAGCTGCTCTCAGTCTGTCCTAGAAAGCTGCTCTCAGTCTGTCCTGAAATGCTGCTCTCAGTCGGTCCTGGAATGCTGCTCTCAGTCTATCCTGGAATGCTGCTCTCAGTCTGTCCTAAAATGCTGCTCTCAGTCGGTCCTGGAATGCTGCTCTCAGTCTGTCCTGGAATGCTGCTCTCAGTATATGTCACAATGCAGCTCTCAGTCTCTCTTAGAATTCTGATCTCAGTCTGTGTCACAATGAAGCTCTCAGTCTACCTTGGAACGCTCCTCTCTGTCTGTCCGACAATGCTACTCTAAGTGTGTAATGGAATGCTGCTCTCAGTCGGTCCTGGAATGCTGCTCTCAGTCGGTCCAGGAATGCTGCTCTCAGTCTGTCTTAGAAAGCTGCTCTCAGTCTGTCTTAGAATGCTGCTCTCAGTCTGTCCTAGAATGGTGCCCTCAGTCTGTCCTGGAATGCTGCTCTCAGTATATGTCACAATGCAGTTCTCATTCTGCCTTAGAATTCTGCTGTCAGTCTATGTCACAATGCAGCTCTCAGTCTGTCTTGGAACGCTGCTCTCAGTCTGTCTTAGAATGCTGCTCTCAGTCTGTCCTAAAATGCTGCTCTGAATCTGACTTAGAATGCTGCTCTCTGTCTGTCCTAGAATGCTGCTCACAGTCTGCCTTAGAATACTGCTCAACCTATGTCACAATGCAGCTCTCAGTCTCTCTTAGAATTCTGATCTCAGTCTGTGTCACAATGCAGCTCTCAGTCTGTCTTGGAACGCGGCACTCTGTCTGTCCTAGAATGCTGCTCTCAGTCTGCCTTAGAACGCTGCTCTCTGTCTGTTCTACAATGCTACACTATGTCAGTCTTAGAATGCCGCTCTCAGTCTGTCCTAGAATGCTTCACTCTGTACTAGAATGCTGCTGTCAGTCTGCCTCAGAATACTGCTCTCAGTCTGCCTTAGAAGGCTCCTCTCAGTTTGCCTTAGAATGATACTCTCAGTCTGCCTAAAAATTCTCTATCAATCTTAGAACGCTCTTCCCAATCTCACTTACCATGCTGCTCGCAGTCTACCTTAGAATACTGCTTTCAGTCTATGTCACAATGCCGTTCTCAGTCTCTCTTAGAATTCTGATCTCAGTCTGTGTCACAATGAAGCTCTCAGTCTACCTTGGAACGCTCCTCTCTGTCTGTCCGACAATGCTACTCTAAGTGTGTAAGGGAATGCTGCTCTCAGTCGGTCCTGGAATGCTGCTCTCAGTCGGTCCTGGAATGCTGCTCTCAGTCGGTCCTGGAATGCTGCTCTCAGTCGGAACTGGAATGCTGCTCTCAGTCGGTCCTGGAATGCTGCTCTCAGTCGGTCCTGGAATGCTACTCTCAGTCGGTCCTGGAATGCTGCTCTCAGTCGGAACTGGAATGCTACTCTCAGTCGGTCCTGGAATGCTGCTCTCAGTCGGAACTGGAATGCTGCTCTCAGTCTGTCTTAGAAAGCTGCTCTCAGTCTGTCTTAGAATGCTGCTCTCAGTCTGTCCTAGAATGCTGCTCTCAGTCTGACTTAGAATGCTGCTCTCTGTCTGTCATACAATGCTACTCTAAGTCTGTCTTAGAATGCTGCCCTCAGTGTCTATTCGAATACTGCTCTTGGACTGCCTTCAAATGCTGCCCTCAGTCTGTCCTAGAATGCTTCCCTCAGTTTGTCCTAGAATGCTGCTCTCAGTCTGTCCTAGAAAGCTTCTCTCAGTCTGTCCTAGAAAGCTGCTCACAGTCTGTCCTGGAATGCTGCTCTCAGTCTGTCCTGGAATGCTGCACTCTGTCTGTACTAGAATGCTGCTCTCTGTCTGTACCAGAAAGCTGCTCACAGACCGTCTTAGAATACTGCTCTCACTCTGTGTTAGAATGATACTCTCACTCTGCCTAAAAATTCTCTATCAATCTTAGAATGCTGTTCTCAATCTCACCATGCTGCTCTCAGTGTGTCTAAGAATTCTGCTCTCAGTGTATGTCACAATGCAGTTCTCATTCTTTCTTAGAATTCTGCTGTCAGTCTATGTCATAATGCAGCTCTCATTCTGTCTTAGAATGCTGCTCTAACTCTGTCTTAGAATGAAACTCTCAGTCTGCTTAAAAATTCTCTATCAATCTTAGAACGCTCTTCTCAATCTCACCATGCTGCTCTCAGTGTGTCTTAGAATTCTGACCACAGTCTGTGTCACAATGCAGCTCTCAGTCTGTCATGGAACGCTACTCTCTGTCAGTATTAGAATGCTGCTCTCTGTCTCTCTCGCAATGCTACTCAAAATCTGTCTCAGAATGCTGCTCTCTGTCTGTCCTAGAATGCTGCTCTCTGTCTCTCCTACAATGCTGCTCTAAGTCTTTCTTAGAATGCTGCCCTCAGTCTCTATTAGAATACTGCTCTTGGACTGCGTTCAAATGCTTCCCTCAGTCTGTCTAAAAAACTGCTCTCAGTCTGTCCTAGAATGCTGCTCACAGACGATCTTAGAATACTGCTCTCACTCTGTGTTAGAATGATACTCTCAATCTGCCTAAAAATTCTCTATCAATCTTAGAACGCTCTTCCCAATCTTAACTTACCATGCTGCTCAGACTCTACCTCTAGAATACTGCCGTCAGTCTATGTCACAATGCAGCCCTCAGTCTCTCTTAGAATTCTGATCACAGTCTGTGTCACAATGCAGCTCTCAGTCTCTCTTGGAACGCTGCTCTCAGTCTGTGTCACAATGCAGCTCTCAGTCTGTCATGGAACGCTACTCTCTGTCAGTATTAGAATGCTGCTCTCTGTCTCTCTTGCAATGCTACTCTTAATCTGTCTCAGAATGCTGCTCTCTGTCTGTCCTAGAATGCTGCTCTCTGTCTCTCCTACAATGCTGCTCTAAGTCTGTCCTACAATACTGCCCTCAGTCTATATTAGAATACTGCTCTTGGACTGCGTTCAAATGCTTCCCTCAGTCTGTCTAAAAAACTGCTCTCAGTCTGTCCTAGAATGCTGCTCACAGACGATCTTAGAATACTGCTCTCACTCTGTGTTAGAATGATACTCTCAATCTGCCTAAAAATTCTCTATCAATCTTAGAACGCTGTTCTCAATCTCAACTTACCATGCTGCTCAGAGTCTACCTCTAGAATGCTGCTCTCAGTCTATGTCACAATGCAGATCTCATTCTGTCTTAGAATTCTGCTCTCAGTCTATGTCACAATGCAGCCCTCAGTCTCTTAGAAATCTGATCTCAGTCTGTGTCACAATGCAGCTCTCAGTCTCTCTTGGAACGCTGCTCTCAGTCTCTCTTAGAACGCTGTTCTCTGTCTGTCCTGGAATGTAGCTCTCAGTCTGTCCTGGAATGCTGCTCTCAGTCTGTCCTGGAATGCTGCTCTCAGTCTGTCCTGGAATGCTGCTCTCAGTCGGTCCTAGAATGCTGCTCTCATTGGGTCCTGGAATGCTGCTCTCAGTCGGTCCTGGAATGCTGCTCTTAGTCGGTCCTGGAATGCGGCTCTCAGTCGGTCCTGGAATGCTGCTCTCAGTCGGTCCTGGAATGCTGCTCTCAGTATATGTCACAATGCAGTTCTCATTCTGCCTTAGAATTCTGCTGTCAGTCTATGTCACAATGCAGCTCTCAGTCTGTCTTGGAACGCTGCTCTCAGTCTGTCTTAAAATGCTGCTCTCAGTCTGTCCTAAAATGCTGCTCTGAATCTGACTTAGAATGCTGCTCTCTGTCTGTCCGACAATGGTGCTCTCAGTCTGTCCTGGAATGCTGCTCTCAGTCGGTCCTGGAATGCTGCTCTCAGTCGGTCCTGGAATGCTGCTCTCAGTCGGTCCTGGAATGCTGCTCTCAGAAGGTCCTGGAATGCTGCTCACAGTCTGTACTGGAATGCTGCTCTCAGTCGGTCCTGGAATGCTGCTCTCAGTCGGTCCTGGAATGCTGCTCTCAGTCGGTCCTGGAATGCTGCTCTCAGTCTGCCTTAGAACACTGCTCTCTGTCTGTCCTATAATGCTACACTATGTCAGTCTTAGAATGCCGCTCTTAGTCTGTCCTAGAATGCTGCACTCTGTACTAGAATGCTGCTGTTAGTCTGCCTCAGAATGCTGCTCTCAGTATGCCTTAGAAGGCTCCTCTCAGTTTGCCTTAGAATGATACTCTCAGTCTGCCTAAAAATTCTCTATCAATCTTAGAACGCTCTTCCCAATCTCACTTACCATGCTTCTCGCTGTCTACCTTACAATACTGCTCTCAGTCTATGTCACAATGCCGTTCTCAGTCTCTCTTAGAATTCTGATCTCAGTCTGTGTCACAATGCAGCTCTCAGTCTGTCATGGAACGCTACTCTCTGTCAGTATTAGAATGCTGCTCCCTGTCTCTCTCGCAATGCTACTCTAAATCTGTCTCAGAATGCTGCTCTCTGTCTGTCCTAGAATGCTGCTCTCTGTCTCTCCTACAATGCTGCTCTAAGTCTGTCTTAGAATGCTGCCCTCAGTCTCTATTAGAATACTGCTCTTGGACTGCGTTCAAATGCTTCCCTCAGTCTGTCTAAAAAACTGCTCTCAGTCTGTCCTAGAATGCTGCTCACAGACGATCTTAGAATACTGCTCTCACTCTGTGTTAGAATGATACTCTCAATCTGCCTAAAAATTCTCTATCAATCTTAGAACGCTGTTCTCAATCTCAACTTACCATGCTGCTCAGAGTCTACCTCTAGAATACTGCTGTCAGTCTATGTCACAATGCAGCCCTCAGTCTCTCTTAGAATTCTGATCACAGTCTGTGTCACAATGCAGCTCTCAGACTCTCTTGGAACGCTGCTCTCAGTCTGTCTTAGAACGCTGTTCTCTGTCTGTCCGACAATGCTGCTCTCAGTCTGTCCTAGAATGCTGCTCTCAGTCGGTCCTGGAATGCTGCTCTCAGTCGGTCCTGGAATGCTGCTCTCAGTCGGTCCTGGAATGCTGCTCTCAGTCGGTCCTGGAATGCTGCTCTCAGTCGGTCCTGGAATGCTGCTCTCAGTCTGCCCTGGAATGCTGCTCTCAGTATACGTCACAATGCAGTTCTCATTCTGCCTTAGAATTCTGCTCTCAGTCTATGTCACAATGCAGCTCTCAGTCTGTCTTGGAACGCTGCTCTCTGTCTGTCTTAGAATGCTGCTCTCAGTCTGTCTTAGAATGCTGCTCTCAGTCTGTCCTAAAATGCTGCTCTGAGTCTGTCTTAGAATGCTGCTCTCTGTCTGTCCTAGAATGCTGCTCGCAGTCTGCCTTAGAATACTGCTCAACCTATTTCACAATGCAGCTCTCAGTCTCTCTTAGAATTCTGATCTCAGTCTGTGTCACAATGAAGCTCTCAGTCTGTCTTGGAACGCGGCACTCTGTCTGTCCTAGAATGCTGCTCTCAGTCTGCCTTAGAACGCTGCTGTCTGTCCTACAATTCTACACTATGTCAGTCTTAGAATGCCGCTCTCAGTCTGTCCTAGAATGCTGCACTCTGTCCTAGAATGCTGCTGTCAGTCTGCCTCAGAATGCTGCTCTCAGTCTGCCTTAGAAGGCTCCTCTCAGTTTGCCTTAGAATGATACTCTCAGTCTGCCTAAAAATTCTCTATCAATCTTAGAACGCTCTTCCCAATCTCACTTACCATGCTGCTCGCAGTCTACCTTACAATACTGCTCTCAGTCTATGTCACAATGCTGTTCTCAGTCTCTCTTAGAATTCTGATCTCAGTCTGTGTCACAATGAAGCTCTCAGTCTACCTTGGAACGCTCCTCTCTGTCTGTCCGACAATGCTACTCTAAGTGTGTAATGGAATGCTGCTCTCAGTCGGTCCTGGAATGCTGCTCTCAGTCGGTCCTGGAATTCTGCTCTCAGTTGGTCCTGGAATGCTGCTCTCAGTCGGTCCTGGAATGCTGCTCTCAGTCGGTCCTGGAGTGGTGCTCTCAGTCGGACCTGGAATGCTGCTCTCAGTCGGTCCTGGAATGCTGCTCTCAGTATATGTCACAATGTAGTTCTCATTCTGCCTTAGAATTCTGCTGTCAGTCTATATCACAATGCAGCTCTCAGTCTGTCTTGGAACGCTGCTCTCAGTCTGTCTTAGAATGCTGCTCTCAGTCTGTCCTAAAATGCTGCTCTGAATCTGTCTTAGATTGCTGCTCTCTGTCTGTCCTACAATGCTGCTCGCAGTCTGCCTTAGAATACTGCTCAACCTATGTCACAATGCAGCTCTCAGTCTCTCTTAGAATTCTGATCTCAGTCTGTGTCACAATGAAGCTCTCAGTCTGTCTTGGAACGCGGCACTCTGTCTGTCCTAGAATGCTGCTGTCAGTCTGCCTCAGAATGCTGCTCTCAGTCTGCCTTAGAAGGCTCCTCTCAGTTTGCCTTAGAATGATACTCTCAGTCTGCCTAAAAATTCTCTATCAATCTTAGAACGCTCTTCCCAATCTCACTTACCATGCTGCTCGCAGTCTACCTTACAATACTGCTCTCAGTCTATGTCACAATGCTGTTCTCAGTCTCTCTTAGAATTCTGATCTCAGTCTGTGTCACAATGAAGCTCTCAGTCAACCTTGGAACGCTCCTCTCTGTCTGTCCGACAATGCTACTCTAAGTCTGTCCTAGAATGCTGCTCTCAGTCTGTCCTAGAATGCTGCACTCTGTCTGTACTAGAATGCTGCTCTCTGTCTGTACCAGAAAGCTGCTCACAGACCGTCTTAGAATACTGCTCTCACTCTGTGTTAGAATGATACTCTCACTCTGCCTAAAAATTCTCTATCAATCTTAGAACGCTGTTCTCAATCTCACTTACCATGCTGCTCTCAGTGTCTAAGAATTCTGCTCTCAGTGTATGTCACAATGCAGTTCTCATTCTTTCTTAGAATTCTGCTGTCAGTCTATGTCATAATGCAGCTCTCAATCTGTCTTAGAATGCTGCTCTAACTCTGTCTTAGAATGAAACTCTCAGTCTGCTTAAAAATTCTCTATCAATCTTAGAACGCTCTTCTCAATCTCACCATGCTGCTCTCAGTGTGTCTTAGAATTCTGACCGCAGTCTGTGTCACAATGCAGCTCTCAGTCTGTCATGGAACGCTACTCTCTGTCAGTATTAGAATGCTGCTCCCTGTCTCTCTCGCAATGCTACTCTAAATCTGTCTCAGAATGCTGCTCTCTGTCTGTCCTAGAATGCTGCTCTCTGTCTCTCCTACAATGCTGCTCTAAGTCTGTCTTAGAATGCTGCCCTCAGTCTCTATTAGAATACTGCTCTTGGACTGCGTTCAAATGCTTCCCTCAGTCTGTCTAAAAAACTGCTCTCAGTCTGTCCTAGAATGCTGCTCACAGACGATCTTAGAATACTGCTCTCACTCTGTGTTAGAATGATACTCTCAATCTGCCTAAAAATTCTCTATCAATCTTAGAACGCTGTTCTCAATCTCAACTTACCATGCTGCTCAGAGTCTACCTCTAGAATACTGCTGTCAGTCTATGTCACAATGCAGCCCTCAGTCTCTCTTAGAATTCTGATCACAGTCTGTGTCACAATGCAGCTCTCAGACTCTCTTGGAACGCTGCTCTCAGTCTGTCTTAGAACGCTGTTCTCTGTCTGTCCGACAATGCTGCTCTCAGTCTGTCCTAGAATGCTGCTCTCAGTCGGTCCTGGAATGCTGCTCTCTGTCGGTCCTGGAATGCTGCTCTCAGTCGGTCCTGGAATGCTGCTCTCAGTCGGTCCTGGAATGCTGCTCTCAGTCGGTCCTGGAATGCTGCTCTCAGTCTGCCCTGGAATGCTGCTCTCAGTATATGTCACAATGCAGTTCTCATTCTGCCTTAGAATTCTGCTGTCAGTCTATGTCACAATGCAGCTCTCAGTCTGTCTTGGAACGCTGCTCTCAGTCTGTCTTAGAATGCTGCTCTCAGTCTGTCTTAGAATGCTGCTCTCAGTCTGTCCTAAAATGCTGCTCTGAGTCTGTCTTAGAATGCTGCTCTCTGTCTGTCCTAGAAGGCTGCTCGCAGTCTGCCTTAGAATACTGCTCAACCTATTTCACAATGCAGCTCTCAGTCTCTCTTAGAATTCTGATCTCAGTCTGTGTCACAATGAAGCTCTCAGTCTGTCTTGGAACGCGGCACTCTGTCTGTCCTAGAATGCTGCTCTCAGTCTGCCTTAGAACGCTGCTGTCTGTCCTACAATGCTATACTATGTCAGTCTTAGAATGCCGCTCTCAGTCTGTCCTAGAATGCTGCACTCTGTACTAGAATGCTGCTGTCAGTCTGCCTCAGAATGCTGCTCTCAGTCTGCCTTAGAAGGCTCCTCTCAGTTTGACTTAGTATGATACTCTCAGTCTGCCTAAAAATTCTCTATCAATCTTAGAACGCTCTTCCCAATCTCACTTACCATGCTGCTCGCAGTCTACCTTAGAATACTGCTCTCAGTCTATGTCACAATGCCGTTCTCAGTCTCTCTTAGAATTCTGATCTCAGTCTGTGTCACAATGAAGCTCTCAGTCTACCTTGGAACGCTCCTCTCTGTCTGTCCGACAATGCTACTCTAAGTGTGTAATGGAATGCTGCTCTCAGTCGGTCCTGGAATGCTGCTCTCAGTATATGTCACAATGTAGTTCTCATTCTGCCTTAGAATTCTGCTGTCAGTCTATATCACAATGCAGCTCTCAGTCTGTCTTGGAACGCTGCTCTCAGTCTGTCTTAGAATGCTGCTCTCAGTCTGTCCTAAAATGCTGCTCTGAATCTGTCTTAGAATGCTGCTCTCTGTCTGTCCTACAATGCTGCTCGCAGTCTGCCTTAGAATACTGCTCAACCTATGTCACAATGCAGCTCTCAGTCTCTCTTAGAATTCTGATCTCAGTCTGTGTCACAATGAAGCTCTCAGTCTGTCTTGGAACGCGGCACTCTGTCTGTCCTAGAATGCTGCTGTCAGTCTGCCTCAGAATGCTGCTCTCAGTCTGCCTTAGAAGGCTCCTCTCAGTTTGCCTTAGAATGATACTCTCAGTCTGCCTAAAAATTCTCTATCAATCTTAGAACGCTCTTCCCAATCTCACTTACCATGCTGCTCGCAGTCTACCTTACAATACTGCTCTCAGTCTATGTCACAATGCTGTTCTCAGTCTCTCTTAGAATTCTGATCTCAGTCTGTGTCACAATGAAGCTCTCAGTCAACCTTGGAACGCTCCTCTCTGTCTGTCCGACAATGCTACTCTAAGTCTGTCCTAGAATGCTGCTCTCAGTCTGTCCTAGAATGCTGCACTCTGTCTGTACTAGAATGCTGCTCTCTGTCTGTACCAGAAAGCTGCTCACAGACCGTCTTAGAATACTGCTCTCACTCTGTGTTAGAATGATACTCTCACTCTGCCTAAAAATTCTCTATCAATCTTAGAACGCTGTTCTCAATCTCACTTACCATGCTGCTCTCAGTGTCTAAGAATTCTGCTCTCAGTGTATGTCACAATGCAGTTCTCATTCTTTCTTAGAATTCTGCTGTCAGTCTATGTCATAATGCAGCTCTCAATCTGTCTTAGAATGCTGCTCTAACTCTGTCTTAGAATGAAACTCTCAGTCTGCTTAAAAATTCTCTATCAATCTTAGAACGCTCTTCTCAATCTCACCATGCTGCTCTCAGTGTGTCTTAGAATTCTGACCGCAGTCTGTGTCACAATGCAGCTCTCAGTCTGTCATGGAACGCTACTCTCTGTCAGTATTAGAATGCTGCTCCCTGTCTCTCTCGCAATGCTACTCTAAATCTGTCTCAGAATGCTGCTCTCTGTCTGTCCTAGAATGCTGCTCTCTGTCTCTCCTACAATGCTGCTCTAAGTCTGTCTTAGAATGCTGCCCTCAGTCTCTATTAGAATACTGCTCTTGGACTGCGTTCAAATGCTTCCCTCAGTCTGTCTAAAAAACTGCTCTCAGTCTGTCCTAGAATGCTGCTCACAGACGATCTTAGAATACTGCTCTCACTCTGTGTTAGAATGATACTCTCAATCTGCCTAAAAATTCTCTATCAATCTTAGAACGCTGTTCTCAATCTCAACTTACCATGCTGCTCAGAGTCTACCTCTAGAATACTGCTGTCAGTCTATGTCACAATGCAGCCCTCAGTCTCTCTTAGAATTCTGATCACAGTCTGTGTCACAATGCAGCTCTCAGACTCTCTTGGAACGCTGCTCTCAGTCTGTCTTAGAACGCTGTTCTCTGTCTGTCCGACAATGCTGCTCTCAGTCTGTCCTAGAATGCTGCTCTCAGTCGGTCCTGGAATGCTGCTCTCTGTCGGTCCTGGAATGCTGCTCTCAGTCGGTCCTGGAATGCTGCTCTCAGTCGGTCCTGGAATGCTGCTCTCAGTCGGTCCTGGAATGCTGCTCTCAGTCTGCCCTGGAATGCTGCTCTCAGTATATGTCACAATGCAGTTCTCATTCTGCCTTAGAATTCTGCTGTCAGTCTATGTCACAATGCAGCTCTCAGTCTGTCTTGGAACGCTGCTCTCAGTCTGTCTTAGAATGCTGCTCTCAGTCTGTCTTAGAATGCTGCTCTCAGTCTGTCCTAAAATGCTGCTCTGAGTCTGTCTTAGAATGCTGCTCTCTGTCTGTCCTAGAAGGCTGCTCGCAGTCTGCCTTAGAATACTGCTCAACCTATTTCACAATGCAGCTCTCAGTCTCTCTTAGAATTCTGATCTCAGTCTGTGTCACAATGAAGCTCTCAGTCTGTCTTGGAACGCGGCACTCTGTCTGTCCTAGAATGCTGCTCTCAGTCTGCCTTAGAACGCTGCTGTCTGTCCTACAATGCTATACTATGTCAGTCTTAGAATGCCGCTCTCAGTCTGTCCTAGAATGCTGCACTCTGTACTAGAATGCTGCTGTCAGTCTGCCTCAGAATGCTGCTCTCAGTCTGCCTTAGAAGGCTCCTCTCAGTTTGACTTAGTATGATACTCTCAGTCTGCCTAAAAATTCTCTATCAATCTTAGAACGCTCTTCCCAATCTCACTTACCATGCTGCTCGCAGTCTACCTTAGAATACTGCTCTCAGTCTATGTCACAATGCCGTTCTCAGTCTCTCTTAGAATTCTGATCTCAGTCTGTGTCACAATGAAGCTCTCAGTCTACCTTGGAACGCTCCTCTCTGTCTGTCCGACAATGCTACTCTAAGTGTGTAATGGAATGCTGCTCTCAGTCGGTCCTGGAATGCTGCTCTCAGTATATGTCACAATGTAGTTCTCATTCTGCCTTAGAATTCTGCTGTCAGTCTATATCACAATGCAGCTCTCAGTCTGTCTTGGAACGCTGCTCTCAGTCTGTCTTAGAATGCTGCTCTCAGTCTGTCCTAAAATGCTGCTCTGAATCTGTCTTAGAATGCTGCTCTCTGTCTGTCCTACAATGCTGCTCGCAGTCTGCCTTAGAATACTGCTCAACCTATGTCACAATGCCGTTCTCAGTCTCTCTTAGAATTCTGATCTCAGTCTGTGTCACAATGAAGCTCTCAGTCTACCTTGGAACGCTCCTCTCTGTCTGTCCGACAATGCTACTCTAAGTGTGTAATGGAATGCTGCTCTCAGTCGGTCCTGGAATGCTGCTCTCAGTATATGTCACAATGTAGTTCTCATTCTGCCTTAGAATTCTGCTGTCAGTCTATATCACAATGCAGCTCTCAGTCTGTCTTGGAACGCTGCTCTCAGTCTGTCTTAGAATGCTGCTCTCAGTCTGTCCTAAAATGCTGCTCTGAATCTGTCTTAGAATGCTGCTCTCTGTCTGTCCTACAATGCTGCTCGCAGTCTGCCTTAGAATACTGCTCAACCTATGTCACAATGCAGCTCTCAGTCTCTCTTAGAATTCTGATCTCAGTCTGTGTCACAATGAAGCTCTCAGTCTGTCTTGGAACGCGGCACTCTGTCTGTCCTAGAATGCTGCTGTCAGTCTGCCTCAGAATGCTGCTCTCAGTCTGCCTTAGAAGGCTCCTCTCAGTTTGCCTTAGAATGATACTCTCAGTCTGCCTAAAAATTCTCTATCAATCTTAGAACGCTCTTCCCAATCTCACTTACCATGCTGCTCGCAGTCTACCTTACAATACTGCTCTCAGTCTATGTCACAATGCTGTTCTCAGTCTCTCTTAGAATTCTGATCTCAGTCTGTGTCACAATGAAGCTCTCAGTCAACCTTGGAACGCTCCTCTCTGTCTGTCCGACAATGCTACTCTAAGTCTGTCCTAGAATGCTGCTCTCAGTCTGTCCTAGAATGCTGCACTCTGTCTGTACTAGAATGCTGCTCTCTGTCTGTACCAGAAAGCTGCTCACAGACCGTCTTAGAATACTGCTCTCACTCTGTGTTAGAATGATACTCTCACTCTGCCTAAAAATTCTCTATCAATCTTAGAACGCTGTTCTCAATCTCACTTACCATGCTGCTCTCAGTGTCTAAGAATTCTGCTCTCAGTGTATGTCACAATGCAGTTCTCATTCTTTCTTAGAATTCTGCTGTCAGTCTATGTCATAATGCAGCTCTCAATCTGTCTTAGAATGCTGCTCTAACTCTGTCTTAGAATGAAACTCTCAGTCTGCTTAAAAATTCTCTATCAATCTTAGAACGCTCTTCTCAATCTCACCATGCTGCTCTCAGTGTGTCTTAGAATTCTGACCGCAGTCTGTGTCACAATGCAGCTCTCAGTCTGTCATGGAACGCTACTCTCTGTCAGTATTAGAATGCTGCTCCCTGTCTCTCTCGCAATGCTACTCTAAATCTGTCTCAGAATGCTGCTCTCTGTCTGTCCTAGAATGCTGCTCTCTGTCTCTCCTACAATGCTGCTCTAAGTCTGTCTTAGAATGCTGCCCTCAGTCTCTATTAGAATACTGCTCTTGGACTGCGTTCAAATGCTTCCCTCAGTCTGTCTAAAAAACTGCTCTCAGTCTGTCCTAGAATGCTGCTCACAGACGATCTTAGAATACTGCTCTCACTCTGTGTTAGAATGATACTCTCAATCTGCCTAAAAATTCTCTATCAATCTTAGAACGCTGTTCTCAATCTCAACTTACCATGCTGCTCAGAGTCTACCTCTAGAATACTGCTGTCAGTCTATGTCACAATGCAGCCCTCAGTCTCTCTTAGAATTCTGATCACAGTCTGTGTCACAATGCAGCTCTCAGACTCTCTTGGAACGCTGCTCTCAGTCTGTCTTAGAACGCTGTTCTCTGTCTGTCCGACAATGCTGCTCTCAGTCTGTCCTAGAATGCTGCTCTCAGTCGGTCCTGGAATGCTGCTCTCTGTCGGTCCTGGAATGCTGCTCTCAGTCGGTCCTGGAATGCTGCTCTCAGTCGGTCCTGGAATGCTGCTCTCAGTCGGTCCTGGAATGCTGCTCTCAGTCTGCCCTGGAATGCTGCTCTCAGTATATGTCACAATGCAGTTCTCATTCTGCCTTAGAATTCTGCTGTCAGTCTATGTCACAATGCAGCTCTCAGTCTGTCTTGGAACGCTGCTCTCAGTCTGTCTTAGAATGCTGCTCTCAGTCTGTCTTAGAATGCTGCTCTCAGTCTGTCCTAAAATGCTGCTCTGAGTCTGTCTTAGAATGCTGCTCTCTGTCTGTCCTAGAAGGCTGCTCGCAGTCTGCCTTAGAATACTGCTCAACCTATTTCACAATGCAGCTCTCAGTCTCTCTTAGAATTCTGATCTCAGTCTGTGTCACAATGAAGCTCTCAGTCTGTCTTGGAACGCGGCACTCTGTCTGTCCTAGAATGCTGCTCTCAGTCTGCCTTAGAACGCTGCTGTCTGTCCTACAATGCTATACTATGTCAGTCTTAGAATGCCGCTCTCAGTCTGTCCTAGAATGCTGCACTCTGTACTAGAATGCTGCTGTCAGTCTGCCTCAGAATGCTGCTCTCAGTCTGCCTTAGAAGGCTCCTCTCAGTTTGACTTAGTATGATACTCTCAGTCTGCCTAAAAATTCTCTATCAATCTTAGAACGCTCTTCCCAATCTCACTTACCATGCTGCTCGCAGTCTACCTTAGAATACTGCTCTCAGTCTATGTCACAATGCCGTTCTCAGTCTCTCTTAGAATTCTGATCTCAGTCTGTGTCACAATGAAGCTCTCAGTCTACCTTGGAACGCTCCTCTCTGTCTGTCCGACAATGCTACTCTAAGTGTGGAATGGAATGCTGCTCTCAGTCGGTCCTGGAATGCTGCTCTCAGTATATGTCACAATGTAGTTCTCATTCTGCCTTAGAATTCTGCTGTCAGTCTATATCACAATGCAGCTCTCAGTCTGTCTTGGAACGCTGCTCTCAGTCTGTCTTAGAATGCTGCTCTCAGTCTGTCCTAAAATGCTGCTCTGAATCTGTCTTAGAATGCTGCTCTCTGTCTGTCCTACAATGCTGCTCGCAGTCTGCCTTAGAATACTGCTCAACCTATGTCACAATGCAGCTCTCAGTCTCTCTTAGAATTCTGATCTCAGTCTGTGTCACAATGAAGCTCTCAGTCTGTCTTGGAACGCGGCACTCTGTCTGTCCTAGAATGCTGCTGTCAGTCTCCCTCAGAATGCTGCTCTCAGTCTGCCTTAGAAGGCTCCTCTCAGTTTGCCTTAGAATGATACTCTCAGTCTGCCTAAAAATTCTCTATCAATCTTAGAACGCTCTTCCCAATCTCACTTACCATGCTGCTCGCAGTCTACCTTACAATACTGCTCTCAGTCTATGTCACAATGCTGTTCTCAGTCTCTCTTAGAATTCTGATCTCAGTCTGTGTCACAATGAAGCTCTCAGTCAACCTTGGAACGCTCCTCTCTGTCTGTCCGACAATGCTACTCTAAGTCTGTCCTAGAATGCTGCTCTCAGTCTGTCCTAGAATGCTGCACTCTGTCTGTACTAGAATGCTGCTCTCTGTCTGTACCAGAAAGCTGCTCACAGACCGTCTTAGAATACTGCTCTCACTCTGTGTTAGAATGATACTCTCACTCTGCCTAAAAATTCTCTATCAATCTTAGAACGCTGTTCTCAATCTCACTTACCATGCTGCTCTCAGTGTCTAAGAATTCTGCTCTCAGTGTATGTCACAATGCAGTTCTCATTCTTTCTTAGAATTCTGCTGTCAGTCTATGTCATAATGCAGCTCTCAATCTGTCTTAGAATGCTGCTCTAACTCTGTCTTAGAATGAAACTCTCAGTCTGCTTAAAAATTCTCTATCAATCTTAGAACGCTCTTCTCAATCTCACCATGCTGCTCTCAGTGTGTCTTAGAATTCTGACCGCAGTCTGTGTCACAATGCAGCTCTCAGTCTGTCATGGAACGCTACTCTCTGTCAGTATTAGAATGCTGCTCCCTGTCTCTCTCGCAATGCTACTCTAAATCTGTCTCAGAATGCTGCTCTCTGTCTGTCCTAGAATGCTGCTCTCTGTCTCTCCTACAATGCTGCTCTAAGTCTGTCTTAGAATGCTGCCCTCAGTCTCTATTAGAATACTGCTCTTGGACTGCGTTCAAATGCTTCCCTCAGTCTGTCTAAAAAACTGCTCTCAGTCTGTCCTAGAATGCTGCTCACAGACGATCTTAGAATACTGCTCTCACTCTGTGTTAGAATGATACTCTCAATCTGCCTAAAAATTCTCTATCAATCTTAGAACGCTGTTCTCAATCTCAACTTACCATGCTGCTCAGAGTCTACCTCTAGAATACTGCTGTCAGTCTATGTCACAATGCAGCCCTCAGTCTCTCTTAGAATTCTGATCACAGTCTGTGTCACAATGCAGCTCTCAGACTCTCTTGGAACGCTCCTCTCTGTCTGTCCGACAATGCTACTCTAAGTGTGTAATGGAATGCTGCTCTCAGTCGGTCCTGGAATGCTGCTCTCAGTATATGTCACAATGTAGTTCTCATTCTGCCTTAGAATTCTGCTGTCAGTCTATATCACAATGCAGCTCTCAGTCTGTCTTGGAACGCTGCTCTCAGTCTGTCTTAGAATGCTGCTCTCAGTCTGTCCTAAAATGCTGCTCTGAATCTGTCTTAGAATGCTGCTCTCTGTCTGTCCTACAATGCTGCTCGCAGTCTGCCTTAGAATACTGCTCAACCTATGTCACAATGCAGCTCTCAGTCTCTCTTAGAATTCTGATCTCAGTCTGTGTCACAATGAAGCTCTCAGTCTGTCTTGGAACGCGGCACTCTGTCTGTCCTAGAATGCTGCTGTCAGTCTGCCTCAGAATGCTGCTCTCAGTCTGCCTTAGAAGGCTCCTCTCAGTTTGCCTTAGAATGATACTCTCAGTCTGCCTAAAAATTCTCTATCAATCTTAGAACGCTCTTCCCAATCTCACTTACCATGCTGCTCGCAGTCTACCTTACAATACTGCTCTCAGTCTATGTCACAATGCTGTTCTCAGTCTCTCTTAGAATTCTGATCTCAGTCTGTGTCACAATGAAGCTCTCAGTCAACCTTGGAACGCTCCTCTCTGTCTGTCCGACAATGCTACTCTAAGTCTGTCCTAGAATGCTGCTCTCAGTCTGTCCTAGAATGCTGCACTCTGTCTGTACTAGAATGCTGCTCTCTGTCTGTACCAGAAAGCTGCTCACAGACCGTCTTAGAATACTGCTCTCACTCTGTGTTAGAATGATACTCTCACTCTGCCTAAAAATTCTCTATCAATCTTAGAACGCTGTTCTCAATCTCACTTACCATGCTGCTCTCAGTGTCTAAGAATTCTGCTCTCAGTGTATGTCACAATGCAGTTCTCATTCTTTCTTAGAATTCTGCTGTCAGTCTATGTCATAATGCAGCTCTCAATCTGTCTTAGAATACTTCTCCCACTCTGTCTTAGAATGAAACTCTCAGTCTGCTTAAAAATTCTCTATCAATCTTAGAACGCTCTTCTCAATCTCACCATGCTGCTCTCAGTGTGTCTTAGAATTCTGACCGCAGTCTGTGTCACAATGCAGCTCTCAGTCTGTCATGGAACGCTACTCTCTGTCAGTATTAGAATGCTGCTCCCTGTCTCTCTCGCAATGCTACTCTAAATCTGTCTCAGAATGCTGCTCTCTGTCTGTCCTAGAATGCTGCTCTCTGTCTCTCCTACAATGCTGCTCTAAGTCTGTCTTAGAATGCTGCCCTCAGTCTCTATTAGAATACTGCTCTTGGACTGCGTTCAAATGCTTCCCTCAGTCTGTCTAAAAAACTGCTCTCAGTCTGTCCTAGAATGCTGCTCACAGACGATCTTAGAATACTGCTCTCACTCTGTGTTAGAATGATACTCTCAATCTGCCTAAAAATTCTCTATCAATCTTAGAACGCTGTTCTCAATCTCAACTTACCATGCTGCTCAGAGTCTACCTCTAGAATACTGCTGTCAGTCTATGTCACAATGCAGCCCTCAGTCTCTCTTAGAATTCTGATCACAGTCTGTGTCACAATGCAGCTCTCAGACTCTCTTGGAACGCTGCTCTCAGTCTGTCTTAGAACGCTGTTCTCTGTCTGTCCGACAATGCTGCTCTCAGTCTGTCCTAGAATGCTGCTCTCAGTCGGTCCTGGAATGCTGCTCTCTGTCGGTCCTGGAATGCTGCTCTCAGTCGGACCTGGAATGCTGCTCTCAGTCGGTCCTGGAATGCTGCTCTCAGTCGGTCCTGGAATGCTGCTCTCAGTCTGCCCTGGAATGCTGCTCTCAGTATATGTCACAATGCAGTTCTCATTCTGCCTTAGAATTCTGCTCTCAGTCTATGTCACAATGCAGCTCTCAGTCTGTCTTGGAATGCTGCTCTCTGTCTGTCTTAGAATGCTGCTCTCAGTCTGTCTTAGAATGCTGCTCTCAGTCTGTCCTAAAATGCTGCTCTGAGTCTGTCTTAGAATGCTGCTCTCTGTCTGTCCTAGAATGCTGCTCGCAGTCTGCCTTAGAATACTGCTCAACCTATTTCACAATGCAGCTCTCAGTCTCTCTTAGAATTCTGATCTCAGTCTGTGTCACAATGAAGCTCTCAGTCTGTCTTGGAACGCGGCACTCTGTCTGTCCTAGAATGCTGCTCTCAGTCTGCCTTAGAACGCTGCTGTCTGTCCTACAATGCTATACTATGTCAGTCTTAGAATGCCGCTCTCAGTCTGTCCTAGAATGCTGCACTCTGTACTAGAATGCTGCTGTCAGTCTGCCTCAGAATGCTGCTCTCAGTCTGCCTTAGAAGGCTCCTCTCAGTTTGCCTTAGAATGATACTCTCAGTCTGCCTAAAAATTCTCTATCAATCTTAGAACGCTCTTCCCAATCTCACTTACCATGCTGCTCGCAGTCTACCTTAGAATACTGCTCTCAGTCTATGTCACAATGCCGTTCTCAGTCTCTCTTAGAATTCTGATCTCAGTCTGTGTCACAATGAAGCTCTCAGTCTACCTTGGAACGCTCCTCTCTGTCTGTCCGACAATGCTACTCTAAGTGTGTAATGGAATGCTGCTCTCAGTCGGTCCTGGAATGCTGCTCTCAGTCGGTCCTGGAATGCTGCTCTCAGTCTGTCTTAGAACGCTGCTCTCAGTCGGTCCTGGAATGCTGCTCTCAGTCGGTCCTGGAATGCTGCTCTCAGTCGGTCCTGGAATGCTGCTCTCAGTCTGTCCTGGAATGCTGCTCTCAGTCTGACTTAGAATGCTGCTCTCAGTCTGTCCTACAATGCTACTCTAAGTCTGTCTTAGCATGCTGCGCAAAGTGTCTATTCGAATACTGCTCTTGGACTGCCTTCAAATGCTTCCCTCAGTCTATCCTAGAATGCTTCCCTCAGTTTGTCCTAGAATGCTGCTCTCAGTCTGTCCTGGAATGCTGCTCTCAGTCTGCCCTGGAATGCTGCTCTCAGTCTGTCCTGGAATGCTGCTCTCAGTATATGTCACAATGCAGTTCTCATTCTGCCTTAGAATTCTGCTGTCAGTCTATGTCACAATGCAGCTCTCAGTCTGTCTTGGAACGCTGCTCTCAGTCTGTCTTAGAATGCTGCTCTCAGTCTGTCCTAAAATGCTGCTCTGAGTCTGTCTTAGAATGCTGCTCTCTGTCTGTCCTGGAATGCTGCTCGCAGTCTGCCTTAGAATACTGCTCAACCTATGTCACAATGCAGCTCTCAGTCTGTCTTGGAACGCAGCACTCTGTCTGTCCTAGAATGCGGCTCTCAGTCTGCCTTAGAACGCTGCTCTCTGTCTGTCCTACAATGCTACACTATGTCAGTCTTATAATGCCGCTCTCAGTCTGTCCTAGAATGCTGCACTCTGTACTAGAATGCTGCTGTCAGTCTGCCTCAGAATGCTGCTCTCAGTCTGCCTTAGAAGGCTCCTCTCAGTTTGCCTTAGAATGATACTCTCAGTCTGCCTAAAAATTCTCTATCAATCTTAGAACGCTCTTCCCAATCTCACTTACCATGCTGCTCGCAGTCTACCTTAGAATACTGCTCTCAGTCTATGTCACAATGCCGTTCTCAGTCTCTCTTAGAATTCTGATCTCAGTCTGTGTCACAATGAAGCTCTCAGTCTACCTTGGAACGCTCCTCTCTGTCTGTCCGACAATGCTACTCTAAGTATGTCCTAGAATGCTGCTCTCAGTCTGTCCTAGAATGCTGCTCACAGACCGTCTTAGAATACTGCTCTCACTCTGTGTTAGAATGATACTCTCACTCTGCCTAAAAATTCTCTATCAATCTTAGAACGCTGTTCTCAATCTCAACTTACCATGCTGCTCAGAGTCTACCTTAGAATACTGCTCTCAGTCTATGTCACAATGCAGCCCTCAGTCTCTCTTAGAATTCTGATCACAGTCTGTGTCACAATGCAGCTCTCAGACTCTCTTGGAACGCTGCTCTCAGTCTGTCTTAGAACGCTGTTCTCTGTCTGTCCGACAATGCTGCTCTCAGTCTGTCCTAGAATGCTGCTCTCAGTCGGTCCTGGAATGCTGCTCTCAGTCGGTCCTGGAATGCTGCTCTCAGTCGGTCCTAGAATGCTGCTCTCAGTCGGTCCTGGAATGCTGCTCTCAGTCTGTCCTGGAATGCTGCTCTCAGTCTGCCCTGGAATGCTGCTCTCAGTATATGTCACAATGCAGTTCTCATTCTGCCTTAGAATTCTGCTGTCAGTCTATGTCACAATGCAGCTCTCAGTCTGTCTTGGAACGCTGCTCTCAGTCTGTCTTAGAA